>JAGPOY010011798.1:0-13147 GCA_018983105.1 Silene uniflora
ATAACTAAGCTTCTTTGAACCCCAGCTTCTGATCCTACTCACAATTCTCTCTACAAGCTTATTGCACTCAGCATTAGTCAATCTCTTATAAGAAATAGGAATGCCCAGATATCTGAAGGGAAAAACTCCCTTCTGAAACCCTGAGAGTGCAAGAATAGCAGCAGTTTCCTCAGTGTTCACCCCATTGAAATAAACATCAGATTTCTCCTTATTCAAGCATAGGCCAGAGGCTTCAGAGAATCTATATTTTGTCTTATTCTAATATATTTTGTCTCAATTCATTAAAACATTACTTTACGAGTAATGGAGAGAATCTGGACCGCACTACTACTCCAAACTACCGTCCAATTCGACTTCATTCAATTTACTTTAATTTAGTGCTCGGTTAGTATCCGACGTCTCGCTCAAGTCTTGAGTCTTTAGTTTTCACCCTCCTCTAATTTGATATTATATGAAAATAATGCTGATCTGGTGATTCGATATGTCCAGACCCACCCTTAACCCTAACCGGGCTAGTTCCAAGTCCACCTCCATTAGGGCAACCCCGCTCGTGTTGACTCGCCCCTACCCTAGGCAAGTATCGGGTCACGCAGCCACCACCCCTGGTTTACATTACCGCCAGTAAATGTTGGCCGCTTTCATAAGAGTGGTTTGCAAGTTATTATGTCGATTCGGGTTAATCTTATGTGTTGAAAAACAATTTTTGTATATTTCTTGTTTTACTCAGAAGTGGTCAGTATTTTTATGCATGAAAGTTATATCTGGCGTACCCGAAACTCATGTCTGGCGTACTATCTGGTGCCTTCCTGTTCAACAATTATGTTGAATTCGTATGTTCCTTTGGCTTGCAGCTCATGGTCGAGTAATGGTAAACGTTAACCGTGTTATACGAAATATGGGTGATAATCCCATATGTCCGAGATGTAATGAACCGGAAAAAACTACCGAGCACCTCCTTGGGTCTTGTCCCGTTTCGAGGCAAATCTGGGATGCTGTTAGAATAGACTTCACATGCTCCTCCTTTTACAACCCATCCTTCTCCGATTGGATGTCAAAAAATGCAAGCAATGACCGTTCTTACGTGCGAACTAGATTGGCTCATGTATTTCGCTATAACGTGTTGGTGGATTTGGGGGTGGCAAAATAATGTGGTATTTGGACGAGACGATGAGAACCCGACAGATCCACAGACCTTCCTCTACAATCAATTCGAGACTTCGGAAAAACCTTTTGATCGGTTTGATATTTTTATCCCTCAACCTAGAGACTCTCACGCTAAGGTGTTTATCCGATGGCTGCCACCACCTCACGATTGGATTTGTTAAACACGGATAGAGCGTCAAAGGGTGATCGAGGGCTGCCAGAGGCGGAGGAATTTTTCGGGACGAGATAGGTAATTTTATTTCAGCTTATTACTTCTGCTGCGGTTTTTGTACGTCTATGAAAGCCGAGCTCCTAGCATTGCTCGTTGGATTAGAAAGCGCGAAATCCCTTCGGTTGCCAAGAGTTCTAGTCCATATGGAGAATAAACCTTGCATCAAGATTATAGAAGAAGACCATTAATTAGCAATAACCTCAGGTTCATTGTTAGACGATGCCAAGAGTTAATACGGGATGAGCATTGGATTGTAAAGTTGGATCATACATATAGAGAAGCCAAACGAGCAGCTGATTAGAGGAGTACCTTCGAGTACCGTTCCAAAACATTTAGAAGTACCGCTAAATGAATTGCGTCCTATTTTCTGGGAAGATATATTTGGGGTAGCTATTCCCCGTGTAATAGCTCTTAGTTAATTTTGGAGCCCTGCCTCTCTTATGTACCAAAAAAAAAAAAACAAAAGCAAGATCCTACTTAAGATCACAATCGGATGTCCCTTTTTGAATCGTAGAATCGTAAGATACTACAATCCGGATCGAGACTGGAGAACAATCGTTACATGGGTCATTAGCAAATTCGACGTTACATGGGTCATTAGCAAATTCGACGTTTTTCATCAATTTGACTTTATGACTTGCTCTAGTTTATTTTCTTATTCTAATAATGTACCAACCCCATCTTTTAGTTATTTCCCTAGGTCGTTTAATAATGTTGCTCATTGCCTTGTATGTAAGGCAATGACTAGTTAGGACACCTCTTTTTACTGCTGCTGCTGCTGCTGCAAAAAAAAAAAAAAAAAAAAATAATCCTTTCTCTGATACAAGAAGTTACAAAGTCAGTGGTAAACTTACAATTACAGTTACAAAGTCTAAGAGTAAGCAATAACCTGATCACAAAGATACAACAAATCTTTCTCTGATCATCATCAAAAGCTCTAATTTCCTATCTCCTAGTTTCACATACAAAAGACCTACCATGGCTACCAAGTATTAGTACTAGCCTATGACATATTCAATGAATCAACTTTTGTTTTAGACGACGTGGCCCCGACTGTTGATTTACACCTTCCTCCAATTTACGTCTTAGGCTTCTCAAATCTTCTTCACTAACAATGCCATTCTTGTTTCGGTTCAATGCATACGCTTCACCCAACTTCCTCTTGCATTCTTTGCTTGCAGATTCATGCGACACCACTGTCCAGGAAATGTAGAAATGATAAACTATTTACTGTTTACCCACTCAAATGTAAGTAGTTTTGGCTCTATCATAAACGGATTATGGAAAGAAATAGATTTGGTGACATGAACCCTAAAGGTCTAAATGGGTCATAATAGCGAAAGTGTTTCCTATTCACTCTTTTCTTCCCGGTGTGAATGGAGCTCCAAACACAAGTCACAAGGACCACCCTCAATAACTTTACCGACTAGCTAGCTACTAGCCAACATTTGCTCCTGTTCACTTGTAGTCACTTATGAGGAGGAAAGCAATATCAGCAAGGGTACTTACAAGGACTAGGATAGTCTTTTCCAATTATGCAGTTGGCCTTCTTTTGAACACTCATAGGAGCTGTCCATGGTTCATAAATGTACTGCTTCGGCATATCTGGTCATTTAAATCATTCATCATGCATTATCGTCCATCAAGCAAACATATACACAACGTATTATCATCACAACTCACGCAAAACACAGAATGGAAGAGTTGGAAGTCCGCTTCACCTTTCAGTACTGGAAGAAAGTGCCTAATGAAATCGCCGTTAGGATCATACTTCTTCCCAAAAGATATCGGCGAATAGATTCTATGGTACTGTCAATTAACAAAACCACCATTCAAATTGTTTTCACATCCAAAGTAGCATAGTTATCACTATTATGGTTTAGGTCTTTATGTATGTTCTTCCCATTTGAACTTTTCGGGTCAAAGTTTTTTATGAAACATAATTGTATCTTAAACATTTACAAAAATTATCATATGATACTGAAATATTTAAAATGGGCATTAAAAGAAGTATAAGAATTATTTCACCAAAAAAGGTACTGTACAATATTAATGCACAAAAGTGTAGTCGAAGTTCAGGAAGTATGGTTTTGAAGATCGTGCAATGTCAAATGGGAATAACATATTCAAATAAAGGACGTTATGGTGAAGATGTTGATAGGCGATACTCGATGAAAGAGCTCACCGGTCACCACTCTGATAAAAGAATTGACTACATACCTCATAGAAGAAAGATGAGCAGGAAAGCCACATCCAATTTCCGTTGTTAATAGCCCAGTCCGAGTCAATCAATAGCCTTTCAAAGACATCACGACCTTTCTCCCAGTGAATAAACTGCGAGTAAAAAGAATGAATCATAAAAGTTGAGATACAAAAGACGCAGAAAAAAGGTTAGAAGCCATACAAGGTCTCCCCGGGTGAGAAAACACGCAACAGTATGTCGAGCAAGGTGGTGCATCCATCCCCATTTATGCAGCTGTAAGGCACAAGTATCAAACCTTTCAGAAAATCTTCAAATGTAAGATTACAATGAAATCTCCACTATCAACTTTTCTTTCAGATCAAGAATTAAGGTACCAGCCTGGATCATGATGGCGTCAATCCAAGGAAACCCAGTCCTTCCCTCTCTCCAAGCAGCAAGAAGCTGACTGTCATCTTTCCAAGGGATCTACATCATTATTCAGACACAACGATTGGATGTGAAGTTCTACGCATTCCACATTTTCATCAGCCGCAACAAGCTAAACATCAGAATGATTGAGGGTTTGTTTTTCAGTTTTTGGAAGCGAAAGGAACGGGGAATCAAGCCATTTTGATTTGGCTTTGAGCAATAGAAACGTATATCTTCAATTTTCTCCCTTCATTTCGCTCTCACAGGTAAAACTGGTCTCATCTAAGGGCTCGTGAACAAAGAAAACACAACAAATAAAGGTGAAAAAATTAAGAGAAAACCTGCTTGCAGATTTTGTTATTCCTCATCTGGTCAAAATTAGGGGTACCTAGAGCTGCAGTGTAGAAGAAGTCTCGCCACAGCAACTGTGAGATAAGATCGAAATAAAATACTCTCAGTCTACCACAAGTTACGAGTAATTCTAAAAATGTTCTAGAAACTACGCTGCTGACCTGTCCAAGAAGTGAAACAGGCGGAGATGTGTGATTCTTAACACTGTCATATATTCCCTGAAGCCGTTGGTAGAAGTACCTGGAAGATAGACAACCAAACTGCACACAGAAGACAAAAAAATGTGAGAGATCGAAAATATTTACAAGTCAGGCTAAAACTATTTCACCATGCCTTCAACAATTCACAAGCAAAAATGAACGTTCTGATTAATGATGCCGGTTGACATTTCTTACTTTCAAATATGGTGACAGAACAGTAGTTGCAGGCTTTAAAAAGGAAGATGGATCTCCTTTTGGCTTCTCAAACTTTGCCACCCAATCCTGAACAGAAAAAACGAGAATCAAAATGTCACGGAAAGTCGGAGTTTCTAAACTATGACAGTAAATAGGTAAAAAGTTTATATATAAAAAACTACAATATGATACTAAAAGCCAAGTCAAATGAAAAATAAGTTAGATGCAGAGGGAGTACTTTATCAAGAAGGGATTGTTTCAACCTCTTCAATGCTTCGGATTCACCACCCTTAAATGGAGAAAATTCATGCTGCAAAAACATTCCTCGTCAACAAGACAAATTTAAACACAACAGTTTAAACAATCAAGATGTCCATATAAAGATAGCTAGGAAAATTAAGAATGGCAAACCTGTCCAATATTATCATAACCTAACTCTTCAAGAGTTGGAACAAGCGACACCTGCAAGGTTCCTACTTCCCCAACAGGAGGAATAGAGAGAATTCCAGGTGAAACCGGGGAACGTACCCAAGAGGGTTCACCAGCTATCTTAAGAAATGACTTGTAAGTAAGAGGAGGCTTTCCCCCATTCTGCTCAAGCATCATTGAATCAGATTTCTACATCGGAAATGTTCGAGACATACACTACATAGTAATTTGTCTGTCACCATTCACCAAAGATTACCTTTTTTATAATGTCTCTAGGGTCGAAAAGTGTATGACTAACATGTGAGGAAACCTCGATTCCTGCTGAAGATGCATACTTCTGTAAAAACGACCACTTGCCATTAGATTACGATTTGCTGACTGTTACATAATCCTTCCAATGGATTCACTATATTTCAATACTACACATATTTTAGGGAAGCGGCGAGCAGGGATGGTATATGTTAGTAGATAGGGGAAGAATGCAAGCATACCTCAACTTTAGCATCTAAAGCTTGATAATATGGATCACTATCATACTCATAGCAAAGCTTCTTTATATTCCACTGCAAATAAAACCACAAACTTTATCCATAGGATATATGTTTAGAAAGAAGAACCCCAACAGCATATCAAAATTTGTGCGCAAGTGTTCGAAAGTGGTCACTATTTACCCAAAAATGAAAAATGGTCACTTTTTATCAAAAAATGGTCACATTTTTCTCGTCTCATGTACAACAATTATATGGTGGCACCATGATTAGTTCCCTCATTCGCACTCATTTGTTTACCCATTCCATTTTGGAGTGTCTCATTATTTACCTTTCTATTTTAGGAATCCTGACAATTTGATACTCAACAACACACAATTTGGTCAACTTGTCATCCAATCATTAGCCCTCCTCCTATTTCCTTGATCTTTGTGTCAAAACCAACCGTAAACAAATGACTGGGCCGAGGGAGTAACATTATTATAACCAACATGTGAGTGACACCCAAAAATTTCTACTACAAAACCAACCTAAACTAAAATAAAATAAATTAAAAGAAAGAAATAGAGAGAGGATTAAAAACCTGTTTAAGGCAATGAATCAAAATTTGAGCAGGTTCACCCTTGAGAATCAACAATTTGGACCCAATACTGGTAAGATTGGAATCAAGGTCCGACAAACTCTCAAGCAGAAACTTAATCCGATTAACACCCGCCAGCGAAGACCCGGTTGAAAATGCATTTGGGTCAGGGTCCATATAATGCGGGTCAATAACAAAAAGCGGGTACACAAAATCAGACCCAATTGCAGCGTGTTCTAGGGCCGGATTATCGTGGATACGGAGCCCCTTTCGGAACCATATAAGGGAAGAATTCGACCCGAATTGAGAATCCATTTTGGGAAGGAATGAGCGGGTTGGGTTCGGAGGGGTTATGGAATTGAAGAAGCGCATTAAAATTAATGTTGAAAATTGAAATATAGGAAGGGCATTGAGTGTTTATTTTGGCGGGTGAATTTTTGTTGGTTAGTAGGAGAGGAGAATGGGACCGTTTCGGTGGTTATTTGGTTATCCACGTTGGTATTTTCTTAATCGCACAAACTCAAAAGGGGTGAGCAATATAGCTCTGAGACCGGACCAAATTGGATAGGATAGAAGACCGAAAAAAATAACTTATTTAGACTGAGATCGGATCAAAATTTTTTGGTCTTGGACTAGATCATATCCGAAACTTTCGGTCTTGGAGTGGACCAAATCCAAAATTTTCGGTGTAGGTTAGTCTTAGACTAAAATCGACCTAAAATTAAGATTTTATGCTATTTTGTATGAGTAAATGATTATTATTATATTAAAAGGAAACCCAGGGCTGTGATCGGAGACGAGATCGGGAATTCCGTTACGGCATTTGTATTCTCGAGTGGGGTATGCACCTCACTTAGACCTAAGTTCCTAGCTCTGTTTACACAAATTCTTTTTTCAGACGACCATTTTGATTTGAAATAATAAGACGGGATTTTGTGACCTTTTTATGGTCAAATATAACCACTATGGCCCCGCTTAGAGTTTATAATAACTTGTTTTCTAGAAATGGTCACATTTGGACATTTGGTTATAACTGGTTACAAAATTTCGTCTTATTGTTTTTGACCAAAATGGCCCGTCTGAAGGGAGACCAACTCTTCAGTAGAAGGGCTGGAACTAGTTAGAAGTCGTAATATCCAACAAGCTTTTAATCCGTATGGATAACGAAACCCGCACGAAACTTGTTAGCACTTGCCTTCGATCGTTGGTTATTCACTGCAAACATCTCTTCGAGTCTTCGACATATTGGTCAGTCAATATTGAACATACTAACCCTGAAGCTAATAAGGCAGCGAATTGACTCGCTAATTTGAGTGTTTCATTGCTTTCCGATACTCTAATTTTGGGTGGCCGTCCTGACTTACGTCGTCTCATCCTGCGTAAGGATGTTTTCGGAGTTACCCTCCCTTGTTTGATTAACGTGTAATCGAGGCTTACACTCTCTTTTCCATATCCCCCCCTTATATAAAAGTGAGCAAGGGGGAAAATTGTGGGTGCAAAATTTCAGTTTTCAATTTCAATTTCGATGAACAGTATGAATAGTATTCCCCTCATTGGGCCGTTTCTTGCATTGGCCCAGTCGTTTGGGCAACAGTCCAATCTTTTGTGGTTTGTTATCCGTCGATCCCTTCTTCTTCTTCTTTGTATCACTCCTCTCATTCTCACCACATATTCTCATTTTATCACACTCTCCCATCCATTCATTTCATTCTCCCTCTTTGCTTCCTGTTACCTTCTCCATCTCCCATTCACAAACCTTGATGACCTTACTCACATATCCGATTGTCGTCGCCCTCCTTCAATATCGCTAAGCCTATTCCGGAGACCTTTTCCGGTGGGCGTTTACGACGGTCCTCGCCCAAACATCTTAAGATAGTGAACTCGAATTGATTCTTCGAGTATGCTCGCAAAGCTGCTGAAACTGCCTACGCCATAAACCCTCTTGATGTTGATGTCTCTTTCTTTCTCCTCCACCCTTTTCTTTTGTGTTAAAATTTGAAGTTAATTTGAGTTTTTTTGTTATTGTTTTTACTAATTAATCTGTAATTATGTTATTTAGAATTTGACGAGATGGGGAGGTGCTTTGATTGAGTTATCCCAATTTCAGGCTTCCACTGATGAAGCCAAACAAATGCTTTCAGGTTTGTTTTCTTGATTTTTCAGGAGTTTTTTGTTGGAGTTTTTTGTTTGATTGATTGATTTGGGTTTCTGGGTTTTGTTGAGAAATTGTTGTTTTTTGTAGAAAGATAACATCCAGCAAGATGATCTCTTTTACTAATTTCTTGTTAATTATGTTACCCTTTTAGGAGAATTAAACTGGGTATTTCTTAAATTCTCGCACTTAATCTTTGATTTAGCAAGATGATCTCTTTTACTAATTTCTTGTTAATTATGTTACCCTTTTAGGAGAATTAAACTGGGTATTTCTTAAATTCTCGCACTTAATCTTTGATTTTTTACCCAATTAAGTACTAATCTTATCTTATTAAACGCCCAGTATTTCAATTTGATTCTTCTTTCCAACTTTTTCCGTAATTAAATTTTATATTTAGGTACCCTTTAAAGAGAATTGAATTGGGTATTTCTTATATTTTGATTCTTTTGCTGTATCAGGTGGCTGTTGCTGTGTAATGCACAATGATTCTGCGGTATTATCTCCCTTTTTCAATATCATGTCACTTTTTCCGGAGACCTTTTCCGGGAGAGGTTAACACGGCGGCATAGCGGTGCCATCATCACATCAGTCTAGCTCGAACTGATGGTTTCGCCGGTTCCTTCTACCTACCGTCATCCTCCTTCAATACCATGTCACCTTTTCCGGAGACCTTTTTCGGGAGAGGTTAACAAGGCGGCGTTGCCGTCCCATAATCACATCAGTCTTTGGTTACCTTATTTGTTCTCTGAATTCGTAATACTTTCATTAAAATCACATCTATTTCTACAAATATGTATCTCAAAGATGCTGATTTTCAATATGTGAGTAATTATGCAGGTGGCTTACAACAACCCTGATTGATTTCTACATCAACGTGGCAGCCTTATCTGTATGTCAACTGTTTCTCATCTCATCTATCAGTGTTAGCTGTATATCAATGTCTGATACTCTGTTCATCTTCCTTTCCCGGGTATTCCTACTTCATCTGTACCTTTTTTTTCCCAACATTTTCAGCAATTATTGCTCTTAGATTTTCTGCCTTATTACAGTATATATAAATATAATTTCATCTTCTATATCATTTCATAGTTTTAGTATATATTTTATTATATGGTTTTTTTATAGAAATATATAGAATAAAGTTGGGTTTTTTTGGGTTGATTAATCATGGATACTCCTGAGAGGAATCACATCGGTACACCAGTTAATAAAATCGAGGTGGGTTTTTTTGTTTCATTGATTTTAATGGAGTTTTTTGGGATTTATTGGAGTTTTTGATTGTGTTTTGTTTGACTTGATTTGGATGAAAAATTGAGTCTTTTTATAGTTTGCATGTTGGTGATTTGTTCAATTTGTGAAAATAGAAATGGGTTTTGTTTAATTTGTGAAAATTATTTATGGGTTTTGTAGATGGATCACTGGTTCAATAAGTTGCTAAATTTGTACTTGGTCCGTCTCAGTCAATTGTTTTCCTTTTATTAAAACACGAGTACACCTTCAGAATGAATCAAAAAGGTAAACAAATGATCGGGATGTAGTAAGTAAGTTGGAAATCTGTATGAATGTATATGGTCGAATTTTTCTTTTACTGTGAAGCTACTAATTTAGTTTCTAAGTTTGGAGCTTTGTGTGAGTCTGAAGCACATCTATGATTTCACAGTTGTTTCGTACWCGAAAATTAAGCTGTATAAACCCTGATTTGTTAGACTGATTTATAATTTGGACTTTTGGAGTGTGATTTCTGCTTTAGTTAGGGTTTTATTTTAGATTTTGATTAATTAGGATTTTAGATTAGATTTCTGTTATTGTTGCTTTGTTTTGATTTATGATTTAATCGTTTAGGGTTGTTTGTTAGCTAAGAGAAAGATAGCTTGTTTTGTTTTAATTACCATACTTGCCATTAGAAGTTCAGGAACTTCAGCAGTGGCTTGGGTTAGTGAAACCGGCGGAGCTTATAACAGCGACCACAATCATGTCACTAACGCTTTTGTGATGAGCTTCTGGTAAACTTCGCTACTAACGACTTTTTAATTGGTTTTTCAATTGAGTTATTTCATTTACTTTTAATTGGTTTTTCAAATGATATGACGACTAACGTCTCTCAATTTCCTCTACTGAAAATCTAAATTTCAAGTGACCCTATTGAACTTCTAAAGTCAGTAACCACTAACCTGTGAGGTCCTATGTGGATGACAATCGATATGTCGTAATCTGTTTTACTCAAGTGGGTCATGAAAATTTGTGGTCTTCTTTTATTATTGAATTGAATCTCTTCTTTATCACACAAGAGAAGAGAAGGACCTGCATATGATTAAAGACCTTGTACTTTGAGGAAAGCCTGAGTAGCATTGATTCCAATTTCGGACTTTTGGTATATCATTCACAATTTCACAATTCAGTACTTCAATGACCAAGCATATCGAGGTAAATAGGAACTTTCTTACCATCCAGTCAAGTGAGCCTCATTTGCCTTGGTATGGTGAACTGAAGATGCTGAAGACTTTTGCTTTCTTCCCGGACTTAATTTTGATTACTGTCTTAGACTCTTAGCCTAGCCTTAAACTCGTAAATTTCAAGAAATATCCTTCCCCTGATCAGACTAATCTTAGTTGATGAATTATATATACTAGATACAATGTTGAGGTTGAATGTAAAAATCAACAGAGTACTGAATTGACAATTGATGTCGATAACACGTTTCAGACTATAAATTGTAGTATCTCCATTCTAATTATACCGTCTTCTTTTGATTTCGATGGTCAACCGCTGACAAATTTGACCAATAATTGTCCAAATATATGTTGAGATATCGTCTAACCTTTGTCAGTTTGTCATGCTTGATTTATCAAAACTATTTTCATATTACTCCATGTTATTTGAATTGAGCAATGGGATACTCTCTGTCAAAGTTTACATCATTTGACCAACAAGGATAAATGTGGACAATCTTAATGAACCAATGGGGATTAAGAATGGTGATTCTTTTTTATGCAGATATGTTGATGATGGTAGACCTTTCTGGCAATATATTGTTTCTTCTTCAACGGGTTGCACTGATACTCAGTACTTCGAAGAGCTATACAACTACTACATTACTGACAAGGTGAGCAAATGCCCTTGACGAGTTTTGATATTGTTCTTTCTTTCACTTAAATTATGTACTACTGAATTGTTCGTTCTTTCAGTGAAATTCTGTATTAAATTGTTATTTCTTTCGCTTAAAGTCTGTACTGATGATGCCGTTGTTTCTGTTAAAAGGTCTGGGAGCTCTGTGATCCAAATGCGGAGAAAGTCTTTCAGGCTCTGAGAAACGCTGGTGTAAAGGTCGCTGTAGTCTCCAACTTTGATACTCGATTAAGACCTCTACTTAAGGCTCTGAATTGTGAGCACTGGTTTGATGCTTTGGCAGTCTCAGCTGAAGTAAGATTTCTGATAACTCTTATTTCCGCTTATGTTATTGTAATTAACTCTTTAATAGCATTATCACAAATGTGTGTAAAACGCGGTATCATAGCGAGCCCAACCTAGATACTCATATAATTAACATGCACTGTGAAATTTTAGTGAGGATTTTAGTTAGTCTCACAGTGAGATCGTCTCATGCAAGACTCACTGAAACATTATTGTGTTGTAAAAAATGAACAGGTTGCTGCAGAGAAGCCAAACCCGACAATATTTCTGAAAGCATGTGAGCTTTTGGAGGTAAAACCAGAAGAAGCTGTTCACGTTGGGGATGACCATAGAAATGACGTATGGGGTGCAAGAGATGCAGGTTGTGATGCTTGGCTTTGGGGCAGCGATGTGCACTCTTTTAAGGAGGTATTCACAATTTCATCTCCTTCTAGCATTTACACATTGTCAGTTGATCCACATGATGTTTAAAATTGTGCATTATTCACTTTTCTTTGTACTCCGTAATTCTTATGGAAAAGTTAGTGGGACAAATTAGGTCACTGCCAATTGCTTCAGGTTTCTGTGAGTGTTACATCTGTACAGTCCGGAGTATAGAACATAAGGTGCTTTCAACTCGAAAAGGAAGCCTTTGAGAAAAGATGATATGAGTAAAACAGCTGTGACTATGAGAAGCACGCAATTGAGATCCTTTTATTTTGGGATAGTCTCTAAATAAGGGGGTAAAAGTTAAAATGCAATTTTGCGGCTACATTTCCTCCTCCTCTACCTTTCTCCCTTCCCTTATGATTATCCACAATATAGCCTATTCCCCTCTACATCTCTTTGTCAATGCACCAAATTATGCAATATCTGGTTATTAGTTATGTTATTATGAGGGCACACCCATGTTTTGTGTTGTGAGCTTCAATGTTGTAGTTCCAAGATTGTGGTATTTTTCACTCTATTTTGTTATGTGAGTAGCTAACTCCAATTCAGGCGCTAGAATCTTATCCTAATTTTAAACGCCCAGTATTTCAATTTGATTCTTCTTTCCAACTTTTTCCGTAATTAAATTTGATATTTAGGTACCCTTTAAAGAGAATTGAATTGGGTATTTCTTATATTTTGACTCTTTTGCTGTATCAGGTTGCTGTTGCTGTGTAATGCACAATGATTCTGCAGTTATAGGTGATTTTCTCTCTTATTTTGTGTTTAATTTCGATATTATGACGTTCTTTATTGTTCAATTGAACTTAATTTTGAGTTGGGTGGTGTGTAGATCCGTTGCAAGGCGATTTTCCGGAGGTGATAGAAGAGTATTTGGAGCATGGTGTTATGAAGTGCGTTGCTTTTAATCGTCGCGGCACCCT
>JAGPOY010011852.1:0-10052 GCA_018983105.1 Silene uniflora
CACCAAGTCTCCCCATTCTCAATTTCAACAACAGCCCATGCAACTGGGTAAATGTTGTTGTTACCATCCATCCCAACAGCAACTAAGCATAAACCAGGATATGCCCCTTTCAAATGGCAGCCATCCACACCAATGATTGGTCTACATCCATTTAAGTATCCATCTTTAACTGGTTTTAAGCATATGTACATCCTTTGAAAAAATGGAGGTGGTCTTTCAATGTTGTCAACAACAACAATAACAGTTGATCCTGGTATGAATTTGCCTACTGCTGAAACATAATCCCAAACCCTCCCATATTGATCTGAACAGTCGCCATAGATAATGAGTTTTGCCCTTGCTCTTGCTAACCAACACAATCCATACTTCACATCAACACCTAAATCTCTCTTTATCTGTTTTTTCCACTTACCAATCTTCATAACAGGATCCATCCTCCAATCCTCTAGATACTTCTCAGCCAAATACTCTGAACTCACCTCTTATTGACTCCCTTAAACACACATTTATGGTTTAAATCTACTGTCCTAATCTGCCATACACCAGTACTACCCATTGCAATTGCATAAACACTATATGTACACTTTCTAGTTGAATTACAAGTGCACTTACCAAAGTTTGACCTCTTTGTGTTCCACTCACACATACACTTGTATCTGCAATAAGTATTTATTCTTTTGTTTCCATTATGCTCATAATAAAAGTTATACCTATTCTCTATAGCATGATGAATAAGAGCCTTTTTCAAACAAAATTTATTAGGGAACCTCAAACCCTGATTCAAAGACACTTCTTTTTTAAAATCAACCTCAGGGTTGAACATTGGCCACTTCTGCGAATCTTCATCCTCAGATCCATCTAGACTCCTTAGTTCATCACCATCATCAAGAAATTCTTCTTCTCCAATAATTGGATCCACATCCTGAAAACCTCTAACCACCCTTGTATTTGACAAAGACTTGTCAACCTTATCAATTAGAGACCCCTCTTCAACAGCCACGAATATGTCTTCTGTCCTCAAATCATCTTCTCCCAAGTTGAAATCTATATCAAATTCATCATCAAGAGAATCCACATCACTCACTTCAAATTCATGCTCCCATTCTAGCTGATCTACTTTCTTTGCTTTACCTTTCTTCAATCCCTGCTTCTTTCCCTTACCTTTCTCAACTTGCTTTCCCTTTCCCTTATCTTTCTTAACTACCTGCTCTTTTTCTTTACCTTTCTCAACTTCCTTCCCCTTTCCCTTAACTGTTTCTTTAACCACTTCCTGCCTCACCTCATTACTCTGTGCCCTTCTTCTTGGTATAAGTTTTGCTTTACCCTTTCTTAAGTTATCATTGAATACAGTAGGTATGGGGTGATTTCTTGGACTTTTCCTTGTAGGTGTACAAGAATTGAGATTGGAAACAGGAGATTGAGGAGATATGTTGAAAAAGGTTATGCTCTGGCTGCCCTTAATACTAGGGCAATTTCTAGGACTTTTTCTTGTAGGTGTAGATGGATTGGGCTTTACTTTTGCTGGAGCTTTTGAATCTGGGGAAGGCTTTTTTGGTAGAGGGAGATTTTGTGAAGTGGAGGCATCTTTGGTCCTTAAAGTAATATTCTTTGGGACCACAAATGTGGTAAGATACAAATCCACCATATTTAATTTATCCCTTGACTTCAACACCTCAACTATATCCTCATCCTTAGCAATTACTGCCCTTCCATTTGTCAAATTCTTCCCAACCAGTCTATAAGATCGACAGTGAAGGCATCGCGTTTTTGGGAATTAAATGTTTAGCCATGCCGTATAGCACCCTATAACTCAATGTGTTTGAATAAA
Organism: Silene uniflora; assembly: GCA_018983105.1. Taxonomy (NCBI): domain Eukaryota; kingdom Viridiplantae; phylum Streptophyta; class Magnoliopsida; order Caryophyllales; family Caryophyllaceae; genus Silene; species Silene uniflora. The sequence continues at coordinate 1,829 of JAGPOY010011852.1, forward strand.
CCTCGGGTATAAACATTGTCCGACCATTAACATACTCAGTTTTATGTTTCGTACATTGAAATTCACCCCCAAAATGTAGTCTAATGCCAACTTTAAAAGGTTCCACATCTGTCATTCTAGATAAATCGAAAAGAAAAGGAGTAAATTGATAACCAACAACTATTGTTAACAACAAATAATCAAGGAACCATCAATAAAGAATACAGGAAAATGGTAAATTGATAACCAACAATTATTGACAGCAACAAATAATCARCRAAAATTGCTAACAACATCAAAAACAATAGGGTAAAACAATAACTAAGTAATAATCGAACATGAAAACAATAATTAACAGCAAAGGATAAAATTGAAGTCAATAATGAAAACTAAAGAAGCTTAATTAGGGTAAAATAGAATAAAAATTGATGAACTGGATGTTTACCTGGGTTAGACGAAAACTCAGAATGTCAGTATGAATGAATGATTGAATGCACAGAGAGATCGATTTTTGAAAACTCAGAAAAGATAGGAACTAATTAGGGTTGAAAGAAAAGGAAAGTTCAGAGAGATCGATTTTGGAAATGAACTTTAGAAGTTTATGGGTTATGTTAAAACAAGGGCAAACTGGTCACTTAATCTATTAATTGGACGGAAAGTGCAAAATGGTAGTGTTTTTAGATCGGAGTTGGTTTTGTGGTAGTGATTATGAAACTTTTTTTATGTTGGTAGTGATTGTGAAAAAGTTGGCTTATGTTGGTAGTGATTGTCAATTTACCCTAAAATTAATCTAATTCCGATTGAGAGACATTGATCGAAATTTATAAAAAAGTTATTTAAAAAAAGATGACTATATAAAAGAGTTATTATATTCCTTAATTGACCTTTTTTTTAAAAAAATTTAAACAGTTTAAGTTTTTAAAGTTTCACCGTTAATTAAGAAATAAATGGATAAATGAATATTTATTTTTCATAATTTGAATTACTTGAGCAACAAAGAAAGGTGATCTGCGTTGGAAAATATCGTCAGTAGTCACCCCCATTTCCACACCTCTCTCTTTCTCCCTTTCCCTTCGAAAATGTCATACCTTTTCCGAGACAGGTCGGGCATTTCCGCGTCATCTCGCCGTGAAACCACACCACCACCGTCATCTCCGCCGCGTCAACCACCGACATCCTCTCTCTCCTCCCCATTCTCAGTCGACCTCACCACCACCCTCTCTCCCTCCGATCTCCACCTCACCGCCTACGAAATCCTCGTCGCCGCGTGCCGCACTTCATCCGGCAAAACCCTAACATCCTCGCCATCCTCCGCCGGGTCCGGTGGGCATGGCAGCGGCGGGATGAACTTGCAGCGGTCATTGACGTCGACGGCGGCGAGCAGGATGAAGAAGGCGTTAGGGTTGAGATCTTCTGCATCGAGCTTGGTGTTGAAGAGGAGTAGCAATGGCGGCGGTGCTCATGAGCTTAGTAGTAGTAGTAATGGAAGTCCTACTCCTAGTAGTAAGGTTTTGACTGTTGGTGAGCTCATGAGAGTCCAAATGAGAGTGTCTGAAACTGTTGATTCGCGCATTCGTCGCGCTTTTCTTAGGATCGCTGCTTCTCAGGTTTCTCCTTGTTTTTTCTTCCTTCAGATCGATTTTAGTATTTTGTTGGTTGGAATTTGGTAATGTAGGTGCATGAGTGAAGTGAATTATTGGTGAATTTGCTAGATTTGCAAGTAAATTTGAACTTGATTGGACTTGAATAGTTGTAATTTGTGTGATTATGGCTCTATTTGATCTATTTGGAATTTCAAGACTGGCTGTTGGTGATAATTTAGTTCCCGAATTTCGGAATTCCGTAGATTTGAGCGCTTTCAAGCTCAACCAGTGACAGACTCAGATCGATCTACTTGAATTTGAAGGCTTTTGGTGATAATATAGTTGCTGAATTTCGGAATTCCCTAGATTTGAGAGCTTTCAAGCTCAATCAGTGACAGACTCAGATCTATTCATTTCATTTTTTGCGCAAAATACCCAAATTGTTACACAAGTTTAGCTTAAGTGCGCTTTGCGCTTCAAATCTCTTCATCCAATCATATTCATCAACAACAATACATTAACTCAAGGCTCCCACAAATAGTAGGGTAAGGGGGTTTCAATGTGCATTAGCCTCATTCCAATTCACACAAACTGAAAACTGTGTCCATAATTGCATCAATTCACTCCCACTTCATAATGAAAACAACCGCAAACGCTCTACTTACCCATCTTTATTCCATCATAATCCACATCCAAATTTTACCCCTTCCTTGGCTTCTTTAGAGATGGAAACGCCCAACTACAATCAAATTGGAAATATGTCTCTTATTTTAGTTTGTGGAGTCTGTAGATTTCGATTGATTTGGAATTTATGCCTCTCGGTTTGTAAAAGTACCTCCTTCAGGTATCATATATTTTGTTCATTTTGGTCTTTTTCTAATCCTTGTTCAATTAATATTTTTGTGCTTCTTGCAGCTTGGTAAACGTATCGACAATTTGGTTCTGCCACTGGAATTGTTACAACAGCTCAAGGCAACAGATTTTTCTGATCAACTAGAGTATGAAGCATGGCAAAAAAGAAGTTTAAGAATCCTTGAAGCTGGCCTTGTCTTACATCCTTACCAGCCGATCGGTAAAGCAGATGCTTCTGCTCAACGATTGCAAAAAATAATTCGAGGAGCTCTAGAGAGGCCAATTGAAACTGGCAAAAATAATGAATCGATGCAAGTTCTTCGTACTGCAGTAGTGGCATTGGCATGCCGGGCAGCAGATGGATTGTCTGATTCATGTCACTGGGCAGATGGACTCCCTCTTAATCTCTGCCTTTATGAAATACTACTGGAAGCATGCTTTGATGTTAATGATGAATCATCAATCATTGATGAAGTTGATGAATTGATGGATCTTTTCAAGAAGACTTGGCCAATTCTTGGCATTAACCAGATGTTGCATAACCTCTGTTTTACGTGGGTACTTTTTAACCGTTTCGTTGCTACTGGTCAAGTTGAAAATGAACTCTTATCTGCAGTTGATGGCCAGCTAGAAGAAGTTGCAAAGGACGCGAAGACAACAAAAGATCCAGCATACTCAAAGTTCCTGAGTGCGACACTGACTTCAATTTTGGGTTGGGTAGAGAAGAGATTGCTCGCATACCATGATACATTTGATAGTCTGAATATTAGTACAATGCCTAATATAGTTTCAGTCGGGGTATCAGCAGCAAAGATTTTAGTTGAAGATATATCTCATGAATACCGTAGGAAGAGGAAAGGAGAAGTTGATGTTGCTCGCAGTAGGATTGACACCTACATCCGCTCATCACTTCGGACTGCATTTGCTCAGGCAAGTTCATGTACATATTTGGCATTAAAAAATGTGGAGTTGTTGTTGATGAGGACATGTGTAACATGTTAGAGAGACTTAACATGCTTGTTGTAGATATTCTGCAATGGATAAACGCAAAATAGCTTAGAAAACTGTCCTTGCTTCTTTAATTGTGATTTGTGAAACAATTCCAGCACAATTTTCATCACGTGTCAAGCAAAAAGGGCCTGATCATATTTCCGTAACGTGGATAAAGTTGTGTACATTTGACCCCCCCGTACCTCATTATAGGCAAGAGTTTTTAAGGCACCCCGGGTAATCTTAACGTTGTTGATAATTTACATGAATTGCAGAAAGTGATGGCAGTAGATTCAGCAATGTCTAAGCTTTTGCTTGTTAATGATACTAGAACCAATGTCTGTTTTTTTTTTATATTACAGAGGATGGAAAAAGCAGATTCGAGCCGGAGAGCATCAAGAAATCAACCAAACCCTCTTCCTATACTTGCGATCTTGGCTAAGGATGTTGGTGAGCTTGCTGCTCATGAGAAGAAAGTATTCAGTCCAATACTGAAGAGATGGCATCCATTGGCTGCTGGGGTGGCTGTTGCTACCCTTCATGCTTGCTATGGGAATGAATTAAAGCAGTTCATATCAGGGATTGGCGAGTTGACACCCGACGCCGTGCAAATATTAAGAGCAGCTGACAAGTTGGAGCAGAATTTGGTGCAAACAGCAGTTGAGGATTCAGTGGATAGTGAAGATGGTGGCAAGGCAGTTATCCGTGAGATGCCTCCATTTGAGGCTGAAGCTGCTATAGCCAATTTGGTCAAAGTATGGATCAAAACAAGACTAGATAGGATGAAGGAAGGGGTCGATATAAGTCTACAAGAAGAGGTAAATCCTATCTACCTTGTATTGTCTTAATGTTGGGCATTATTGTTGATGGTTATGAAGAGAGAACTTTTGATCTTGCTGTGCATTCTGCCTTGTCTACTTTCCTTAAGTCAGCATTGTGGCAAAATACCCGTTTCTTAGTTCCTGAAGAGAGATTGTTTTCCCTTGTATTGAATTCTCTAAAGTGAATAGTAGGGGCAGGGAAAAAAAGAGACTACAGAGTACTTAGCTGCTTGTCATTTTCTGGGAGAAAAATATATTATACTAAACCGTGCTGTATGTTAACCGTTCTGCCAACGTCTATGCATATGGCGGAGTGGTATTGTTGAGAATAATGTGTCCTTGTCTTTATGCAATTGCAAACTAGGAAGCACAAACTCTTCTACCATCTAGCGTGTCCATGTTCGACACCGACACTTGCACGACGCATGGAAATACGTGTCCGACACTTTACAAACCATGTCTAACTTTTTATTAATATTTTTAAAGTGTGGCACTACTCTTTTGGTTAAATATGAGAAGTACTAAAAATTTCAAGTTGCCTCGTCAAAGCCTTTTTTTTCAGTGTGCTGTTATTACTAGTATCATCCTCTTTTGCCGCAAAAACCTTTCTTGTGACCGTTATCAGAATATGACCCAGCACTTGTTCCTAAATTGTTAGGTTTGGAATCCACGGGCAAGTGAAGACGGACTTGCCCCGTCAGCCATTGAGGTTCTACGGAAGATAAATGATAATTTGGAGGCCTTCTTTCAGCTGCCTATTCCTATGCATCCAGCACTGCTTCCTGATCTGATTGCTGGTCTTGACCGATGTTTACAGTATTATGTGTCCAAAGCTAAATCTGGCTGTGGTATGTGCCTATCAACTTTATATAGTTGACTAGTGAGTCTTGTATGAGACGGTGTTACGTATGACCATATGATATCAAACCATACCCTTATGTATTCCCAATTTAGTTTTACGGATAATGGGTCGGTGTGACATGTTAGGCTATCTTATGTAAATTTTTGTGATGGCAATCTTTGTTTCTCGGACTCTTCTGCAAGTGTCAAACACGACACGCTGGGATAATGTCTGATATACTTTTTTTTTTTTTTGGGAAATTATCATGTTTTGGTCTAAAGTGAAGTATCAGAATGTCCAAGTGTCATAACGGGACATGTCGGCCAATCTGAAATGACGGAGTAACAGTGCCTCTAAATTTCTTTTGGTGATTCAATCTAAGATATTTCTTTCTCTTTCCATCACAGGATCGCGAAACAGTTATCTTCCAACTATGCCACCATTGACCAGATGTCCCTTTGGGTCGAAGATGGGTGTTTTTAAGAAAAAAGACAAGTCGCTGAACTCTCTAAGAAAAAGTTCTCAAGGCGCTGCAAATGGGGAGACGGTTTCCGGAGTACCAGAACTCTGTGTACGTATAAACACTTTGCAAAGGATACGATCCGAGCTGGAAATCATCGAGAAGAGAATTATTACCCATTTAAGGAACTGTGAGTCAGCACGAGAAGAAGACTTTTCCAGTACCGTGGGGAAAAAGCTGGAGTTGACACCAGGTGCATGTGTGGAAGGGATCCAACATCTCTCGGAAGCCGTGGGCTACAAACTTGTCTTCCATGATTTAAATTCAGTTTTATGGGATGGATTATATGTTGGTGATGCATCATCCTCAAGAATCGAACCTTTCCTCCAGGAGCTTGAGCAGAACCTTCTTCTCATATCAGACACCGTGAACGAAAGAATACGTACCAGGATCATTACCGACATTATGAAAGCTTCATGTGATGGATTCTTGTTGGTTCTGCTTGCTGGTGGGCCTAGCCGGGCCTTTTCTATTCGGGATTCACAGATTATAGAGGATGACTTCAAAGCCGTGAGAGACCTTTTTTGGGCTAATGGGGATGGATTGCCTTCTGATCTAATAAACAAGTATTCATCTACAGCAAGGGAAGTCCTTCCTCTTTTTCGGACTGATACAGAATCTCTCATTGATCGTTTCAGGCGGGTGACTCTTGAAACATATGGATCCTCTGCCAAATCGAGGTTTCCATTACCTCCGACTTCAGGTCAGTGGAATCCTTCTGAACCGAACACATTATTGCGTGTTTTGTGTTACAGAAATGATGCTACTGCTTCCAAGTTCTTGAAGAAGACTTATAACCTGCCTAAGAAGCTGTAACTGCAGTGCCATGGTGAAGCCACCCTAGGATACATTGGTAACCCCTCCTATTATCTGGTATTGCTCCATTTACTTTTGGGACAGATATTTAGGAAAACATGTGCGTGGTGACCCCTCCTATTATCTGGTATTGCTCAATAAGGGGAAGAGCAAGTAAAGGTTAATTATGTGGGCTAGAAGTGAAATGGTCCTCCATTATATTTCGACTTTTCGAGTTGGGAGGGGTCAGAGACTTCCCACCTAAAAGCTCATCAAGCTTAGAAATGAGCCAGTTTTATTAAATTAGCCCCAAAAAAGATGAAAATGGGTCATTTTCAAAGAGTAGAAGGGAGGTTTATGTTATGATGGTTTTGGTTTTCCATCTCGAGTCTTGGCTGACAAGTGATTGCAGAATTTTGTACATCTATTGCCATTCAGAAAGCTTCTTAAATTAGTTTGAAGATGGTGTAAGTTTAAAAGCGTCTTCGGGTGGCGAGGAAGAACAAAATGTTGATCATATCTTGTAGATCCCTTGTGTCTTCGGTTTTTGTTGTCTATATATATTAGCAGTCATTATTTTTTATCCTCTTCCAGGAGTTCACTGCGTTTCCATTTGTTTTGGTTCAGTTCAATTTACTTTTCACATTGTTTTATTGGGTGTAAATGGTTGGAATGTTACGGTGTAGAGTTTTAAGTATAGAAGGTTTGAGAGTCCTCTAGAGTCTAGTGGTGTTCATACTTCTATTTGTTATTGATTATTTGTTATAAACTTCTACAGCCAGTTTTTCATGTAACTGAAATCATTATTCTTTATAGAATTGTTCAATATATCTGTTGGTTTTATCGCATGTTTGCAATAGAACGCGATACTAATCTAGATGAGTATGAGATTTCAAGGGGTTAGAATGAAGTTAGAATTCATCAATATCTAACTTCATTCCAAAAAGGGTTTTTTGATAACTACTACCTTTGTAATACACACTTTTAAGAACTACTACCAAAATAATTTTCGTTTCAAAACTACTACCACTATGTTTGAATTTTTTAAAAAACACAATCTCAGTTATTTATTTCTGAATTTCCATCTTAAATAGTACTCCCTTCTATTCACTATAATTGTCCCTTTTTCCATAAACGGATTATTCAAGTAATTGTCCCCTTTCCTTTTTTGGTAACTTTTATACATATTTTATTCATCCCTCTCTTGTCTCACCAAACCTCACACAACTCTTTTACTCCTATTTTATTATTTTCTTTAATATTTGGCCCCACAATTCCTTATTTAACTCATAATAATTCATCCCTCTCTCTTATCACCAACCCCACAAAACTCTTTTACTCTTATTCTAATAATTTTCTTAAGTACCGTGCCAAACCCAAAAGGGACAATTATAGTGAATAGGAGGGAGTATATTTTATCCCTATAGTCAGTTACTTTGATAAAGTATAAGCAACTTTTTTACCTTAGATAGGTGAATTAGATGAAGCTAGGTTAAAGTATTTTGCCTCAAAATGATTGGCTAATGGTAGTGTTGGTAGTGCAAAAGGGATAAAAATTACTCCCCCCAAGTCTGCCTATAGTTCTCCTTTCATTATAATACTCCTCACATATAATAGAGAATGGGGAACTATAGGCAGACTTGGAGGGAGTACAACTTAAGAAAAACAATTGAAAATAAATGGCTAATATTGTGTTTTATTGAGGTTTGGATAAGATTTGGTAGTGTTTTTAAAAAAAATCAAACTTACTGGTAGTAGTTTTGAAACGAAAATTATTTTGGTAGTAGTTCTTAAAAGTGTGTATTACAAAGGTAGTAGTTATCAAAAAACCCTTCCAAAAACC
>JAGPOY010011898.1:0-11931 GCA_018983105.1 Silene uniflora
ACAATGTAGAGATATTCATATTCCTAATGTAATTTCGAGATGATGGAAAAAAACATATGATTGTGTCCTTCTCATGCCATTTTAACAAATTCCAAATTGTATGTAATCATTCTTCAAAAAAAAAAAAAAAAAAATTGTAATCCGAACGAGTAAACAAGTAAAGAACAATACAATTTCACTTTCCGCCCACCTAAAATTCCTAATCCATCATTTTCGACCTTTAAAATGAAAAACAAAACACGATATATATTCTCAAAACAAACCGTCCTTCTCGTAATTACAATTAAATGTATATCACCGCGACGAGTCTTTGTCCCATAGGTCCAAAAATCTGTAATAAATCCATACTTGATTAGGAAAAGACGAGTAATTAAGGGTCACATAGAAGTTGCTATATATAAATGGTAAGGAGGTAAAGTGCACAAAGCAACATTGTCTGCCACATTTGATAGTTGTCTGTGGGGGTTTGACAGAAACACAAGAAATTGCAGAAACGGTTAATCTGTTCTATCATATTCACTCCTAAATTACACAAACATGTTGATAGTGATGGCTATCCGACCCACTACTGATAGTAAGTGTTGATGCTGAAAGCGGTGGGGGCTTGAAGTGTCGACCTGACAAAACTGGCCCGACCTGAATAACCATATCCGACCCACTACTGAATGTCTGAAAGTGTTGATGTAAGGAGTGGGGAGGTAAACCCGGCAAACGGGTGCCGGGTCGGGTTCCGGTCCGGTCAATTTCAGGTTTGCTGGCTTCGGGCCGGCTTGGGTCTCGCCGGTTTATTTTTAGTTCGGGCCAACTATTATCAAGTTATTTATGGATAATAATCAGTTTGAAACAATAAACATCCGGGTCGGGTTATAGTGGCTCGAGTCAATTCGGATTCCGGGTCAAGCTCGGGTCTTGAGTGCGAGTACCGGGTTGGGTTAATTTTGCCAGGTCTAGGAGGGAGTGATGGTTGATCTGACAAAACTGGCCCGACCAGAATACCCCTATCTGACCCTATCTGGGGTGTGATGGTTGATCTGACAAAACTGGTCCGACCTGAATAACCCTGTCTGCCTTGGATTTTAATGGTATTGGGCGGTTGGACGGTCCCTGATAGTATCATACATGAGACGTGACTCTTACCTACCTGAATAACCAGTTTGTCAAATGTACTAGGAGTCTATTCGCGTTCTTAAATTTTGTTTTGTTGTTTTATAATTTTTAGTTTGCGAGTTGTTGCCTTGTTGGTTGCCTATAACGCGGCCCTTCGTGATCACCTAAATCGCCTTAGCCCTTCACCATTGGTCGATTAAAGGCTAAAAATACGGTTTTGCTATGTGGGACGTGCAATCCAATGGACTGCGTTAGTTAGCCTACCTTGAACCGCTGGTACAAAAATAAAGTCACAAGGCAGTTTGATTCTAAAGGGTTTCGGAACCACGAGGTCCGTCACCTTCCAATAATTTTACGAAGTAATTCAGCCTCAAGTAGAAAGTGACGGTAAAATATACTTTGAAAAAAAATCATAACCATACATTTTAAAACATCACCCTGAATCATAGAACACCATAACTGCGCTTCTCGATTACCAACTCAAACTCTGAAACCCCAACTTTTGGCAGAAACTGTTGAACAAATTCAATATTTATGAATTTTAGTTCAGACTTTGGCATAACAGTGAATAATTCACTGCTATAAGAAGAGTACTCGATATTTGAGAAAACAAATGCTCAGTTATTAGCTTAATCTTGCACGAAAACTCACACAACCACATTACATGAATATACAAACAAACGAATCGATACTACCATTGTTGTTAAACTCCCGATCCGGATCGTAGGATCTTACGATTCTACGATCCAAGAAGTGGTGACCGATCCGGATCTTAGGTAGGATCTTAATTTTGTAGGATCTTACGATTCAACTCGTGTCAAATTTTTTTTAACTAGAATCTTAACCCGATCCTACGATCCTACGATTATACGACCCGGCCCTACATTACTAGTGTTTCAATTTTTTTATTTACTAAAATTTTATATACGACTTTTAAGATAGAAATGTATTATAAACGAGAATAATTAGTAGGTACAAGATAAGATAATAATGTTTTGAGATTTAATYACGAYAATTTAACATATTTTGATAACACARTTATGTATTTTAGTTAATTTATAGGATCTTACGATTCTACGATCCGATCCTACCGATTCGATTCTAGGGAGCTCGTCGATCCAAAGTAGGATCTCGATCCTAACAACATTGGATACTACGGAGTACTTAAGTATTCACTTGAAGCTAATTAAGAATGCGGTCTCTTATCTCTATAATGCAACAAAAGCTAAATATGATCAGCTTATTATATGTACTTATTACTACTTACTGCTAAATACCAGGAGACCGACTGCAAGAATTACAGATTGCTCATTCTCACGCCCGTGTCTCGAGTGTTTGTAGGGCTACTGAAGTTGCTGGACTTGGAATAATTGACATAGTATAGCTCAGATATTATACCAGTAAAGACAATAAATGCTGCTCCGGCTGCAAAAATACCTTTCCTAAGGGTTTGACAAGTAAGGTGTTCGTTGATGGCGTTCCTGTATTTGGTATGGTATGCATTCTTTACGGAACCCGCCAGTAGACAAACCTCAGCAATGAAGAACAGTATCCTGAAAAAATTGAAAACACTGAGATTTACTATCAAACTAGCCGTGTCAAATTCAACAAGCAAAAAAAAAAAAAAAAAAACGGGTCAAACGGGGTTTAAACGTGTGATCAGCATGACTTGTCATTAGATATAGTGTTCACATCACAAATCTTAAAAGCATCGTAACTATAATAATCAACTTTTTTTTTTTCAATAAACCTGGAAAAACGGCTCACTCGGATCAGGTAAGTCTGGAGATGGCAATGTTGGCTATGGCTGCATTCATGTTTAGGTCAGATTATTTGGGTATGTTTGTGTTCGGGTTCAGCCAAGTCATTTTGGGTTTGGAGTATTTTCGGATGCAATACAATCGGGTCATTCGGATATGTATCATTTAGGACCCCTTAATCTTCAGTCGGCTTGAGTTGGGTCAAATGGATCATTTGGGTAATGTCGATATCTCTAAACTTTCGCCCATGTACTAAGCGAGATAAAGAACATTAATGCAAATTTGGAAAAGCATATTGGGCAGTAAAACGCGTAGAGTGGGGTACGTACCAGCAAGTAATGAAGAGGATAATGGCCATACTTCTTGAGCCACCAGGTCTCAGACCTCTACCGCAACACAGGCATCGGCTTGCAAACATTATAAGAAGTTGACTCGCCAGAAGAAAGATGAAGGACCCCACACCTAAGCCTGTTGCTTTGTCTGAATCATATCGGCAGTATGATGTAGTTTGGTCTGTGATCACCTTAGCCTATCAGCAGAAACAAACATAAGTTTAAGCAAGCATTTAAACAAAACAGGATAACAAGTAAACAAGGATTTTGGATAGGTCGATTATAAACGCCCCTGTACCTGTCAAAAGGGTTTGGTGGGTCAGTTTGGGACATAATTTTTCAAAACTCATTGCGTTAGTTCGGGGTTGGCTAGGTCCATTAGAATCGCCTATACCTGTCAAACGGCTATGGGTTACATGGTTCGATTCAGAATAAAGGTCGAGGAGAACATGAGTCAAATTAGTATGGGGTGGGATAATTTTCAAACCTCATTGTGTTGCTATGATAAATGGGACATAAGTCACATAACCATGTTCCCACCGCCATCAATTTCTCATGAAAGCTATGAAATTATGAGGCGGAACTTGTATATACAAAAAAGGTGTGATTATGACACATCCATTCATCCATTTTCTTCCCATTCTACTATGAGACGAACTCTTGATTCCACCGCGTATTTAACTCAGAATAGCAATTGATCCACACTGAAAGTTGACGAGGAAGTTGAAAAGAAAGCAGCGATTTAATTTAAAACTTGTTTATCTAACAGAAGCAACCTCAAAAGTAGTACGAGGTACACAATTCATCAGATCCAACAACCCTCGACCTAGCCCCGGTAGGCGGTAACATAGCAGGAGTAGGTACACAACAAAAAAATCATTAACAGCAAGTTTTACATGTTAGAATGAAGGATGAAGGATGTATCGTAACTTGTGACTGCAATTATTTAGCACCATTTTACATGTAAGTTACATATTTGAAGACTGTTACAGTACATTATAGCATGACATTGGTACGTTGCAACAAAAAAAGTTTGTTAATACCTCAGTATTCGTGGTTCTCTAGTCTCTACGCAAAACACTTAGTACGAGGTAAAAGACATCACTCCATGTAACATGACTCAAATAGGTTGTTTGCAAGAGATTCGGATCCTAAAATAATTCGACTACCTACTATTTCATGAAAAAGGAAATACAGATCGAGGGTTCTGACTAAGAGAGACAATGTAATAATTTTATTATACACTATTACCTCTTAAGTCTTAGGTGCACATATTAACTTAATCTGTGAGTCTGTGACCATCAACTGGTTGCGCCCATCCTCGGCAGAGAAAGTTCTAAATTTAGGGTAGATGAGCCTAGAATTACAAGCAATCTCTTTTAAAAAGCCTAAAGAGCCCTATTACTAACTAAAGGTAGCCATTTCCTGTATAACCATGAGTTGAGTTCCCACTCCCACCAGTGATGCAACCAGGCGGGGGCTAACAGGGCAGTCAGTCGCGCTGAACAATAAAAAATTGAAGTTTTTAGTTGAAATATCTGATTTTTTCCTGAAGTTTACTCAAACAAATAGTAATTCGCCCCGCTGAACCCCTCCTAACATCAAATCCTGAGTTTCGCGGTGTCCCCAAAACCCCAAGTACAATGTTTTGCTGCAAGGACCACACTTATTGAACATTATAGAAATATTGAGACATGCAGCAATATAGAATTTTCTCCCTAATTTCACAGGCTGACTAAACAGTTGTATAAAGACTATAACTCGAATTCGGAGAAAACCATAGCCAACTAACTTAAGCCAGTAAGCCATTATACAGCTGATAATCCTAAAATTCATAGCTACAGGCCGTAAAAAAATCAAACAGTAAGACAGGGTTTTGAGACCTTAATGGTCCAGTAATGTTTACCCAAAAAATTTAGCAAGCAGTAAAAAAACCACAGCCAACCTACAGCACACAATCACACATTGAAACAAAACAACTCACAAAAATTACCCACAAAATTAAGAAAGCAGTAAAAAAAATCAAACAAACAAAATCACCCACATCATTAAGTAACAAAAACAGCAAAAAGCAACAAAATTTAAGCCACTTCACCAAGAAATAAACAAAAAAATTGATTACTCTTTTATTTTTGAGTAAACCGGGGTGTTCACCGTCGACAACAGCGATAACTACTCTTTAATAACTGTAAATTAAACAGGAAAAAAAGGGGTAGAAGCTTACAGTGCTCCTAGTTTGTTCAGCAGCAACAGCAAGAGCAAAAGCAATTAAATCAAGCACAAACGCAATCACTAAAACCATAATTGAAGCCATTTTTTTTTTACAAAACCCGCAAAAATTCTCAAAATTTTAGTTGAATTTTATGTTAATTAAGTAAAACTAAAGTTGGGTAATCAAGATTTAAATAGTTTTGAGTTAATTGCGTATTAGAGTTGGTGATTAATTGTGATGAACACATCAGAAGACAACTCTTCAATTTCACGCGCAACCTTTGAACAATTCTGGAATTACTGGAGCCCACTGTTGTGTTTCATAACTATCTTCCACGCAGATTCTTGGTTCATACGATTCATTTTCGCCCAAAACAATAGGACGAGATTTTGAGACCATTTATGGTCAAATGTAATTATAATGGTCTAGCTGTTACAGCTTATGACAACTTTTTTTTCAAAAACTCGTCACGTTTGGTTGTAAAGTGGTATCCGAATCACATGTAATTAACTTATTACTGTATTTCAGATGAAAATGGCTCGAGTCGTCTTAAGGGAGGACTCACTTGTGACGAGTATATCTGTCAGAAGATTGCGACAGGTCAAGTACACTTTGTTTTTATCTTATCTACCCCAGATGGATAGTATTTGACCGGTCGTAAGCTTGAGACGGATATGCTTGTCACAAATGAGAATTTGTGTATTTAGATATCTCTTGACTCTTACTAGTTCTTAGACATTTTGATTTGTTTCATCTATAATATTGGAGTATTTGACTAAAAATTAGTGGAAGTTAAGATTGTTTTAAATTTATGCAGTCATTTTAATGAGAATTAGAACATATCACATAACAAGAGACCATCTTAATCTGAAGCAAATCCGAAATGAGATTAGATGATAATTCATGAAATCGTTTGGTTGCTATTGTAAAACGAATTAGAAAAAAAGGATCGACTCATTTTCGCAAAAACGGGGATGTGAAACATTCCGTGGAATTTCCATGAGACGAGTTCTCAAATGGTTAACCAAACAGCTTTTGGAAATTTCCGTAAATTAGTGTCGGAATTTAATCGTACGTGAATTTGCACTTCCACTCTTCCAGTACCTCAAAAACACTGTTTTCAGCTTTTCATTTGTGTTTCAATTTAAAAAAAAAAAAATTGTGTTTCAATAGAATTATACACTGGTCAATAAATTTTATTAGATCAAAGATAAAAATGTAGAAGAATAGAATGGATGAAGGCATTGATTATATCAGAGACAAAATTTTAACTACATTACAAGTTTACAACCAATAATACATCTCATAAACGAACCTGTTAATCGACTATCATATACAAATGACAATTCTACGGAGCTCGATAAATCCATAGCAAACAAACCTCGAAAGTAGATTTAAAAGAGAGAATTTGTGAATTTGACAATCGCTTGGACAACATCCTTGGTTCGAAGAATGAATGCATCAGTCCATCTAATCAAGTAGCCGCCATAAGCCTTCAAAAAGCGAAGTTTCAAAGGTGGGCTTCTGGAGCAAAACTTCGTTTAAATTGGACCTGTTCATATTTACCATATCTGAGCATCTGGAAATTGTCCTTAAAAAATGGACTTCTAGCATCATTATGTTCTTTTCTCTATAGATGTTCGAATGATCCACTCTTAAGCCTTTGCATTCGTGCTTGCAACCCTGTTAATGCTTTTTCATCCACGGGATGGGGCCCGCTTGGAACAGGGTTTTCGGCATCAATATCATCCACCTCGTGGTTAACTTGGCTGTGAGTTATGTTATCATTCGTTGGCAACGGCCTACTGTCAGAATCTGGGTTGATACCTGCTGCACCTAACTGGATGCTCTTCATTCTTTCTCTGATGGCATCTAGAGTTCCAGTAGGTACTGCTGTTACACAAAGTCAAAAAAACGGGTCATTCATTTCGAGTCAGGTCGGGAGATATCTATCAGGTTCAGGTCGATTTTGGATATGTTATTATTATTGGGTCTGTTCAGGTTGGGTCCTTCTGATCTGCCTCAAATCACTTCAAGACTTCAAATTGTTTTTTAAGGGGTTGTCAGATAAGCTCATGTGGGTTTTATTTGACCCGTCACAAGCATGTGACGGATATTGTCCGTCACAAATGAGAGTTTGTGATAAGCTAGAATCTGCTGGTGGTCTCGTGTCGGGTTTGTGTTGTTAGGTCTACAACTTTATAAGTGCATAAAATAGAAACACAAATAAATTACCTTCCGAGGGTAATCTCTCATTTGTTTGGTCAACTAGAACCTGCTGGTGGTCAAGACCCGGACCTCTGGTAGCGGCAGTTCCCATTCTCTCATCGTCACTAAGAGATGAGGGTACAGTAACATTCGTAGGCTCGACTCTACTATTCTGTGATTTTGTATCATTTAGAGAGTTTGTATTTACATGTAGTAAGGGAGCCACTTTCGGGGAAGGAAGAGTCAAGGAAGCTGGAGGAGGAGTCGATAATGGGACACTCGAAGGTGTCTTGCCAGCAGCAGCATTCTTCTCCATCTGCAGAAAAAGATCAAATGTTCAATACAGCACAGTTAATTCAAGGAAGGTGTAGGCATCCAGCATTATAGGTAGATAGATCTATATACCTGGGCTAACCCATCTCTTATATATGTTCGGAATGCTTCACTTGCGTTCTGGAGCTGAGAAAAGATATCAACCTGTACATACATGCAAGTTAATATGAATGACGACTTCACAAAAAAGAAAAGTTAGGACTACCTAGCAGTTCCCTGCCAGCATGAGCCAACTTAATAATGCATGTTATTAAATGTTGGTCACAGTACCACATTAAGACCGAGTTATGAAAATTTTGGCGGTTACAAATACCACACTTTGAGGTGGTATTGACCGCAATATAGCGCAACCATCAAGATTAGGCCGATATGATCAATTTTGAGATCAAGCCTCAAACCAATACCATGAAATAAAGCATTTTCAAAGAGTAGAACATTTGGAAAGAGAACTTTAGGTCATATGCATATTTTACCTTGGGATATAGTTGTGTAATTCGATAAAGTTCATAAAGACCAATACTGCATGTTTGTTTATCTCCAATTTTCTTGAAAATTGCGGCGAGTTCTTGCTGCAAGTACAATACAGGAGCCAAAATAATGAATACGAACTACATACTATAGGCACAAAAAGATTTGTCATATTTAGTCAAGCGCTACCTTCAACTGGGAATCCGCAGAGTGAGTGGTAGAAGATGAATTATTAGCTGTTGAATCACCCCAATGTGTTTGACCAACAGGTCCAGTAGTAGGAGTGAGCATCCTAGCTGCTGCCAAAGTCTATTAAAATGACAATGTTAATTAAAGAAAGAGTAAGAAGATTAACAACACAATCATAGTGGCTTAAACGGCAATGCCAACGACAAGACGAAGGGGCTGTTTCCGAAAAACAAAAATTGTGTAGAAATCGCACCCAATGACTGCTACTTCACAATTAAAATAAGTGCAATCACTTTATTAAGTCATTTTGCTTTGTTCCATCACAAGCAGACCAAAATACAATGAGTCTTAGATTCCATCTAGAAATGAAAACTAGAGTAAAAAAAATAAGAATAAGATACTTGCACATAATTATCTACCATTACCTGAAGATTCAAATCAATGTATGCAAGAATAATCGGTTGAGGCTCGGCATCTATTGGAACCATAGAAAGATGACCTTTAATTGCTGTACCCTGAAGCTTTACAAGTTCATGGAGAACAGTTTTAACCATACGCAACGGCTTGTCATCAGCCCCAGCTCTTTAAGTTCAGGATAAGGCAAGAAAAACACAGAAAATGACTCAGTCAGTCATATGGAACAGGATAAAGGTAAATCGATGATGCTCAGAAAAGAAAAGATCCTTGATTCTGACATTAAGCTTTGAAGTTACCTTCTCCTTATTTCATCCATGCCCAATTCTTGCAGGTATACGTGGATGCTTTGAAGAATGCGATCAAGATCTACCTCATAAATTGTACTTTGAAGAACCTACGATCAGAATAGCCAATCAAGAATCACCAAGGGGCACAGTACCGAGCAACACAATAGGAGAAGGTACAAGGGAGAAGGCCAGGCGAAGAAAATAGGACTGACAAGGAATATAAAATCCTTAAAGCCCATATTTTGTATGATTAGCAGAAAGGGAAATGAAACAGCTCTAGGTAGTCCATCACACCTCATAACCTTCCCAAAGCCACAAACATCCTATTCTTCTGTGGCTTAAAGCCAAAACAAAAACGAAAAGCTAACATTCTTACCTTTGTTAATTTGATCAAACATTTGACCACTAGATCAGAAAACTTCTGGTTCCTAATAGCAATGGCTTCATTTGATGATGGCGCAGGCCATCTTGAAGAGTCCAATGGGGGTAAAAGATTGAGAAGGACCACAAAGGATGACGTTCGGTCAGCATGATCCTGTACTTTGCATCGTCTTATTTAGAACAGGTTTGTAGAGAAATTAAGAAAAATATACAAAACAGTGGAGGCTAGCATGAATTACCAGGATCTTAAGCATCAACACATTCAAAGCTTTCAATAGTTGGTCACCTTCATGCATGCGAGGGACTCGTTCGTCCAAAAGCCAAAGCAGAAGCTCAGTAATTAGATTATTAAGAGTACTCTCCTTGACGGCATGAGCTAGAGTCTTATTTTGAAATATCTGTTGAGCAGTATACACCATCGCAAGAGTTGTAAGCAAGGCACAGACTGAACGTGGAACATCTAATGTTTGCAGAATGTAGACCACATAAATATTCATAGAAATAACAGTACCTGCACGAGAGTGTTCAAAACATATTTACAAGACCTTGATGAAGCCCCAGTTAGGCTGAAGTCAAATGTCTTTGCCACCTGTTAGAATCATCAATATATATTAGCCTGATCACATTCAGTGAAGTAATTGAATCACGATATTAAGTGTAATTGATGTAGAATATGTGCCTTGATGGCTAAGATTGAGACAAGCCGGTCAGCATCTTTGACTATGTCATCTATCGCATTTCCTTCAGGATCATTTGTTGCCTGAGCCAACAACTCGTGGCAGACAAACTTCATCCCTTCCACAGACTACATGCAAACAAAATACGAATAAGATAGACGCAAATATGTGGAAATGTAGGGCATTCAATACTGCATTGGAGCTCGCGCATACAATGAAGACATCAAGGGTCTTTACACAAGGAATAATAGATGTCGCAAATATCACTATTACACAGTCTAACCCTACCTGCTCTGGAGTCCCATGTGCGATAATATCAAGAGCTTCGTTCCAGTTTGTTGGACAGCTAACACCCGCAACTGCTCTAGGCAATTGACTTCTCTCAATGTGAAGATCAGGGTGAGTGTAGCTTTCCCTGGAAACAACCAGTTTTATGATTATATTATCTGAAGTTAACTGATATTTGAGTACAATCGAACAAAAAAATAATAATAAATAAATGAAATCTGACAGGAAAGAATAAAAGGATAACAAGATACCCAGCAAAAACTGGGCCAGCAATTGATCTTGAAACTTCTCCACTCTGTTCAGCAACATCAACCCTATGTAAATACACAGGGAAAGCAAGAGAAAGAACAGCAAGATAAGTTTTCACTCAAATGGAAGTGTACAGACTATATCGGGACGACTGAAAAGAGTAAAAGCATTAGTCAGCTAGACCCTCACCCATTATCCCTAACTGAACGGCGTAGAGCTGCCCTTGTGTCTCCAGGCCTGCCTTCTCTCCTTCTGTCCATTTCACGAGCCTAAAAAGAGGATTTACATTTATAGAGTTGAAACAACAGGAAAAGCAAACTAAAATTACGCTATCAGGTGGTACCTTTGATTTAAATTTTTCATCTATCATACTTCTTTGTGCATCTGTGAGCTTCCCTACAAATCTCCAAACATCCTCACCTATATAAGTGAAACCATGTCAAACAGCAAATATCTCGTGCTTGGTGACTAGAATGATCACAACAAAAAAAATTCCGCCTTCTCAATGACATTAGCATGGGCCAATTTTCCACCTTAGTTTGATTAACATACGTTAGTTTGATTATAAGATACCATGTCATGCTACTATTTCTCCTCAAGCACAAAACATCTTCGTTCACTAACCATTACATATTGGGTCATATTTATATAACATTATTAAAATTCAAATGCAAACACGAACTCATTTAGTATGTATTCATCTGCCAAAACAGTTCAAGAAGAACAATAGCATGGGCTAAAGAATGATTGAAACGATACAGAAAAGAAAGGAATATGCCATTAGTTTTAACATGATACCTAAAATTTTGTAACCAGTAGCTAGACTGTTCAAAGCCGCTTTCCGAATTTCACCATCCCGTTCAGATGTTAAACTAGCAACAATCTGCAAGCTTTTCAATTGCCCACTTATCTGAGGAAAAGATGTAGGAAAATTATCAGTATAGTCCAAACTGTGATAGTTACAGTTCCTTCAACAGCATTGATCTCCCTAACTAACCTCTGATCCATGATGTTCAAGAAGGA
>JAGPOY010011920.1:0-13475 GCA_018983105.1 Silene uniflora
AAAAACTCTAAGATTCATTTATTTTAAACATTAAGTCTCCCTTGTGACGGGTATATCCGCCATAAGCTTGTGATGGGTCAAGTATCACCCACATGGGTAGGTAAGACAAAAATAAGAGTGCCTAGGCTTGTCTTTATCTTTCTAAGTGAATTTTATTTGACCCCTCACAAGCTTATCACAGATATCGGCCGTCAGGCCGTCACAAACGAGAATTTGTGCATTTTAATAGACGTTTTTTAGCCTTTGGAAAAGTTGCGCACTCGGCACTCCATTACTACCATTCATGAAAAGTCACGGCCACTAAAGCAGAAGAAAATTTTGTCTAATTTTGACTATATAGAAAAATGAAACGTATCGACTTAAACTATACTTCATTTAATTTGCCCTTTTGTTTCTAACAATCATGGTTGAGTAAGATTCCAATTCCATTGTCTCACAATCATACAAAACTCTTTATTTGTTGCCAGTCCTTTTCATGGTTGCTACTTGCTACTAGTGTATACTAGTAGGCAGTAGCTAATGATGTTACACAAAAGTGGGGAATGAATTCACGCTTATACTAAGCTTTAACACCATTACACCAATAGTTGCTTACCATCGTGTCGGCTTCAAATTGAGTCGCTTAAGCTTCCGTTTTTGGTCATATTATGCTGATTTTACTTAAGTGAGATTACGTCAGGATTAAAAATTTTGTTTGGTTTACATTCTGATATAGGTTAGGGACAACCAGACTAGACTTTAATAATTTGATAACTTATACCTTCAATAATTAACTTTTTCAAATCTTATGCCTAAGATAACTTTTTTTCAAATCTTATACTTCCTCCATTCCAATCAATTCTATACATTTGCTTTATTCACGTTTGTCAATACCCGTTTTCTTTTGTTATTATCTTTAGTTACATATTGATAAAAATTATAAAAATTGGATATTCACAATGTACACGGTAAGACAATTAAAACAAGATCTCACATGACTATCTTTTATGCTATATATTAGAAGTTGTATCGAAGATTTACTCGACTTATGAATAGTGCCCAAAAAGTGAAATGTATAGAATTCATTGGAATGGAGGAAGTACCTAAAATAACATTTTCTTTCAAACTTGATACCAAATCTTAAAAGAGGCCCTGAATTGACAATCTTACCCTTACTAATTAATCATTATAAACTTTTCCCTCACCTAATAACACACACATCCATGATTACTACCACTAAAAACCATCAAATTAGTATGAGCAAATTTGTCAATGTAGGAATTTTTAAAGATTTTGGTATCAAGTTTGGAAAAAGATGTTATTTTAGGTATAAGATTTTAAAAAAAATTATCTTAGGTATAAGATTTGAAAAAGTGAGTTATTAAAGGTATAAGTTATCAAATTAGCCTTTAATATATGCGACTTTCTTTATGTATCCTATACCACAAATTCTCATTGTAAACGACCACTCTTCATCTACATTTAGACGGGGCAAAATGTCGCCATTTATCAAAGTATGGATTTTATTGTAAATGAGTCACATTTACTCCGTCTTAAGCTTTAAGACGAAATGTGACCAACTTGAGGAAGACTTATACATCCCATAAAATCACCTAATTACCATAATATTTTAACTGTATTAGCTCTAGGTAACGGTCTATTATCCCCTTCCGCTAACTTGGAATTCTAATTTCACCACTGAAAACAGGGCGGTATCAGAGTACCTGTCGCGTGATCTGCCACATAAGTTATCTCCAGAAGATGTATTCATCACGCTAGGTTGTACACAGGCGATAGAGGTAGTTATTGCTGCCTTAGCTTGTCCAGGAGCAAATATATTGTTGCCAAGGCCAGGCTTCCCATACTATGAGGCTCGTTGTGCTTATAGCGGCCTTGAATATCGACATTTTGATCTTCTCCCCGAGAATGGTTGGGAAGTTGATCTTGCTGCAGTTGAAGCTCTAGCCAATGACAATACCGTTGCCTTGGTTATCATAAACCCTGGAAACCCTTGTGGAAGTGTCTACTCCTATGAACATCTACAGAAGGTATTTCCTCTCGTGTGTTTTATAAACATCTAGTTTTGGGATCCGTGGGAATCACGGGTTTTTTTTGTTTTAAGTTTCTTTGTTGGGTTTCGTTCCGTAAGCCTTTGTTTCGATAAGCCTTTGTTTCGATTTTTCATTTTTCCCGTTTTTGTCCATTTTGGAGGCCCAATTGGTTTTATTTTTTGTCGTTATTTTCTCCTTTTCCGCTTTTTGGTTGGTTATGACTTATGAGAACTAACCCGGTTTTTTATTTCCGCTTTCATTTTAAAATTCGGTTGTATCTCTGTCAGTGAAACCAACACAAAACAACAGTCGTTCTTCATTTTTGCTCTCTCTATTGCTAGTCCCGTTTTTTGCCTGAGCGATACATCTCGCCAAGGTTAAATTGTCTTCAATCGGATCCTTTGGTCAACCATTTTATGCTCTTCCCCGCCATCCCCAGTTTAGATCATGGTATTTGTTGAGATGCATGAATAATTAAAAGGTGAATACATTAATAATTTTGTATGCAATTATGTCAAAATTTATGAATATCAATTTATAACTACAAATAATTCATGAGACTTCTATATTATAAAATTGGTTTAATAGTGTTATTTAATTTTCTCCATAGTTTAAATTGTAATAAACAAAGAGAAATGCAGTAAAATACGCATTTGTAACTCATCTAACTTGGCAACAAAACTAATTTTTTTTTTTTGTATATTCATGCAAATTACTTTCTCTTATCTCTTCTATTTACAACCAACAATCTTAATATCGATGATTTACAAAAATTGTGAATTTGAGAATTTAAGTTGGGATAATAGAGATAAATTAATCGTGAAAGGGTTAAATTTTTTTAAAATTCATAAGGTACGAAATTGGCCTAATTTAGTGTTCATATGCATTACAAATATTTGTCCATTGATAGAATATGAAAAGATTATAAAAATAAACAACAATAAGCACTAATATCCACCATATTTGTAGAGTAAGAGTCACTTTTTTTTATACTCATATCTATGAACGATAAACATATAAATATCAATTAATATCACAAAGTCAAGTTTACAACAAATCTCACCTTGATGAAAATTTAATCATTAATTTATGCTTCAAAACTTCACTAAAAATACAAATAATTTAACTTAAATGGCAAGACATTGTTTATAAAATTGAATATTTTACATGAAATGTATTAGAAAATTGAAAACCAAGTGAAAAGAATAGGAAACCATAAAGCTATAATACACCAAATGTGTTAGATTGGAAGTCATGAATAAGGGAATGGAAGTTACAAGAGCATAAACCATCACTTAAGTTAATTACTCACATATATAATAACAAAATACCCTTAGTTGATGTAGTCATTTGTTATCATAGTTTGAGAATTGTTACACTTTCGCATTGTTACAATGGAATTTTAAGTAGAACCTCAACATGAATGTATACACATGTTTCTGCTTAAACGAAACTCACAAAATTTAGCATTTGTTAGTGGCAATCAAATTAATCAAACCAAAACTATTAACCTAAATGAGGGCCAAATGAATCAAATGCTTAGTTGCAAGTGTCGAAACTCTTGATGCAAGTAAACCTGAAAATCCACACACTTTTATTAGTAACTTAAAATCTCATATCTACAATACACCCATTAAAAAAACTAATTAATACAAAAAAATTATATATTGAACTGTAAAATAACACTATATTGAAAATTAAAACATTTTAAATGATAAATATAACTTCGCCAACCAAAATTAGCATATGGAAATATAAACATATTAATAATAAAAACTAATAAACGAAAATATTGGCAAAGGAAATATGGTATTGAAAGAGGGAAGAAACGTGTATATTTATACATTTTTTAAGACATTAAAGATTTGGGTACGCCTCTTCCTCTTTCCCAATATTAAAACATAAAAATGAGTAAATTAAGGCTCCGTTTGGGAAAACTAGCTGAAAAAGTACCTAAAACATGAAAAGGTAGCTGAAACCTGAAAAGCTAGCTGAAAAGGTAGATGAAATTTTCGACATGAAAAGGTACCTAGTTATTATTAAAACTGTTTGGAAGAGTAGCTGAAAAGGTAGCTGATACTTGACCAAATGACGTAAAAGGACATGGTTATTATTGCTATCGTTTATGTTTTTGGTATTATTTTTGTGTTATTGTCGTTGGCGTTGTTTGTAATAAAGTCATAATGTAATTTTTTCGGTATATTTACACAAGTTTTCAAGAGAATGAGAACAATAATTAATATATCACGATTAGTTAAAAAAAAAAATACATTCGAATTTTCATCGAAAAATGTATTATATGGATACAAAACTAATTATCTATTAAACTCATACAAAAGAAAAAAAAAATTAATTATAAGGCCGTGTTTATATTGAATGAGGTTTTTTTAATTGATGTCACTAAAAAATTGAGGGCAAAATAGGAAAATAAAATTGAATTAGGTACCTGATTTCTCAAATGCTACATGAGGTAGCATTTCATTTCAGGTACCTTTTTTAATCAAATAAGGTGTTTGCCAAACGCGTCAAAAGAAAAAAGGTACCTGGAATTTTGGTCAAATAAGCTAATTTGACCAAATCAGGTACCTGAAATGGCTTGCCAAACGGAGCCTAACTATATGAGTTTATGAGATTAAATTAAAATTTTTGATTACAGACTTATAAAAACCACTTTTTGAAAATTACAGCCTTATAAGTTTTTTTTTTAAAATTACAGCCATAATATCACTTTTATTTGGGAATTGCACCACGATGACGTTTCCGGTAAATTTTGTAAAAAGGTGACCGAAATACTCTTACCTATTTGTTTGCCTACTTACCTATTTCATATTACTTTACCTCTCATTTAACCCTAAACCCCTTCATCTTCCTCCACACTACTACTCTCTCAAATTTTCCCCAATTTTCCCCAAAATTGAAGAACCCTAATTTTTTTAATTTTGTAGAACAGTAATACGATCACAATCATTGTAGGAATTAAGTTTGTTGGTGCGCTAGAAAGTGTAAGAAACAAATGAAAAGAGAAAACGGTACTTGAGCAAAAGCAAATTGAACACATATTACAAAAATTGAAAAACCCTAATTATATTCAATTTGGGGAAAATTGATGATGAAGAACACTAATTAATTGTAGGAGAAAACGGATATAATAGAATTACAATTCAATTAGATTGATTAGGGTAGAATATGAATGAAAGAGACGAATTAGATTAGGTAATATTAGTGAAGAAGAAATGGAGAATTAGAGAGAATATGGAGTTGTGAATTTTGATGAAGAGGATGAACATAAGGGGTTGTTAATAGGTTGAAAGTAAGGGTATTTTCATCCTAAAAATTAAACTTAAGTCACAAAAATTCCTCAATTTTCCACCGAAGTACAACTTTTGGTTGTAATTTCCGATCAGAAGTGATATGATGGCTGTAATTTAAAAAAAAAAAACTTATAAGACTGTAATTTTCAAAAAGTGGTTTTTATAAGGCTGTAATCAACAATTTTCTCTCAAATTAATATAAAGATTCTTTAGTTATGTGATTGATGAGTTCTTAATTAGTTTTACATCCTCTTGAACTTCTACTAGTGTATAAATACATAATCCAAATCCAAATTTAATTATGGAAGATCGAAGTTTATGTAGACATATGTCCCTTGTGGCATTGACATGGCTTAATTTGTCACTTGTGGCATTGACATGGCTTTATTCAAACTGACGTGGATTTAATACGTGGCGTTTAACTGGCATTTTTTTAGAGCCTTTTAATATAGTTTTAAAGAGAATATATACTCCTAATTTCTCTTACAAAGACTGTCGCGATTTATACATATCGACAAACCAACGTGAGTTTTAAACCTTTACGGAGCGCTTTTAAGTTCAGCGAGTCATAAAATAGAAGCCTGACATGCGAAGGTGCATATAGATTAATTGCTTGTTAGTTCTTAAAGTTTGTTTTGATTAAATTAAGGTGGCGAATACTGCAAGAAAGTTAGGGATTCCGGTGATAGCTGATGAAGTGTATGGACACCTTGCATTTGGAAGCAAACCATTTGTTCCAATGGCTGTATTTGCGAACATTGTTCCTGTTCTTACACTTGGCTCTATATCAAAACGATGGGTTGTTCCCGGATGGCGTCTTGGTTGGCTTGCAGCAAATGACCCTCACGACATCTTGGAAAATTCTGGGGTTTGCTCTCTTGCTTCGCTTTTTATATTGTGATTTTCATGTTTGTATCAAAACAAGCGTCTGATTTATACTAATTCTCTTCTATTCAGCTTCTGGAGAGTTTCAAAGGTTTCCTCAACATTTCTTCTGACCCTGCAACCTTCGTTCAGGTTTGTATCAATGAACTAACATAAAACAGTCCATGAGGCCCATATAAATTGAACTAACACTGACGTATCATTATCGACAATTTCACACCAAAAGTATAAATTTTCAGGGAGCTATTCCTGAAATCCTCGAGAACACAAGAGAAGAATTCTTTTCCAACATCGTCAAAGTACTAGGCCAAGTTGCAGATATTTGCTACGAGAAACTCAAGGAGATCCCTAGTATTACATGTCCACATAAACCGGAAGGTTCCATGTTTGTAATGGTAAGAAATCAATGGTAAAACTGATTCTACTGCTGAATGACAGTTTTGAGTTTTTAATCAACCGGGTTCATCTTAACATCTGTAGGTGAAACTCAATATGTCCCTCTTGAAAGATATTCAAGATGATACTGATTTTTGTATGAAACTTGCTAAAGAAGAAAATGTGGTCGTCCTACCGGGTAAGCAATTCATATACTCGCCTAAAACTAGAATGGCCAAGTGAAATACAATATACGCAGACTATAGGACTGTGTCAGTTGTACGTCTCGTAACAATCTGATTTGAGTTAATGTTGATAATGGTATAGGTACGGCTGTGGGATTGACCAATTGGGTGCGCATCACATTTGCATTGGAGCCAACACTTCTTGAACAAGGGCTTGAAAGGATCAAGGCATTTTGCGAACAACATGGGGTTTAATTAACAAGCTCTTGTTCATTTCATGTTTAAATAGACCTGTTGGGTGATTGACAACTTGAATGTATTAAGATGGACACGCTGAAATCTAGAGGAGCGGCCTTTGAAGCTCTTTTAGTGATCTCAAACACTATCGTGTTTGAATTGTGTTTATGTGTGTTGTCAACAATTATGTCAACAGACGGAAATTATTAAGAACATTTATCATTTTCCTTCAGCAATTTTTCTGTGGTATACTTGTATGTTAGGTAGCACCGAGATAGATACGGACATGGACACGTGAATACGTGATACGACATCCCATATTTTGCATGTAGAGCACATAAAAAGTACTAGGAGAGTTCCATTGTAGGATATTCGGATTGCACATTGGAGAACACATGGAGAGTATATTATACATGCTCTAAATATGTCAGGGCTGACGTGGTGGCGGTCCGGCTCATTCGGTTGGGTGTTTGGTTGGATCACAGATGACTAAGATAGATGGACATTACATGGTTTTTAGTGGACTGTTTATAAGTATTGGAGTGTACATTACTTTCCGTACCTGTGAGACACCTAGCAGTGTGACGTCACTAGACGATCGGCGGGTCCGGATGACGTCTAAGGGTCCTCGTCGACCAAGGACAACAACCTCTGGGGATTGGGATCGCTCCCATCGTCTACTTATTTGGACTGAAGGTTCTTTTGGCATGTTTCAGACTGACGAGCACTTTGCGCTCCGTGGGTCTAGAGATAGTGTCACGTTAATAATTATTAAATAATTCATTCAAAATAAAAATAGATAACTTTTCACCGAAAATTTATAATTAATGTACAAAATTAATCCAAAAAAAAAACATTTAAATTGGATAGTGTTTGGATGGATGTAGGTTAGGTGAGTGTGAGTGTGAGTGTGGGTGTGGGTGTTAGTTGAGCACTTTGTGGCATAGGTATGTTCCAACTTTCAAGTTCCAACCCCAAATCCCTCAACACAAATTCTCATTTAAAACGACATTGTTTACTTTAAGTTGAAGACGGGTCAAATAGCTACCAATTTCATTTCATAGATAAAATGAAAACAAAATGTTACATATTTGCAAAAGACTTATCTTATTTATACGAGTGACATGTATTTAATTTAATCCGTTTTAATCTTAAAAGACAGATATATCCGTCCCGTGTTATTGATACCCCGAGGTCTTACTCTGAAGAGTCTCCTCAACCTATAGGGATGTCAATTTCACCCGCATCCATCAAAATCCGATCCACCCGGTCCTAAAAGATGGATGAAAACCCGACTTAAATGGATGATGGATGGATGCCGGATGAAACGGATGACGGATGACGGATGGGTTGGATGAAAAAATTTCACCCGCTATCCACCCACCATCCATCCATCACCCGATTTTATTACTTTTTATTTAATTTTTTTCACATAACACATTATTAAGATATAAAATTTTTATATTTTTATATTTTTATATTTTTCTAGTCTCAATATAGATATTTTGTGAACCTACCTATTAGAAAGTTAAACTAAAATAATTATCTAACTTTATTTTTGTATAGAAAAAAAAAATCCTCGCTTTTTTATCTTGAACTATATAAATATACATCACCCGATCCACCCGTTTCATCCATGGATGATGGATGGATGGATGACGGATGATATGTTTCACGGATGACGGACGGGTTGGATGAGATTTTAAGAGGACGGATGGATGACGGATGTGACTTCACCCGACCCGAACCCGATCCATTGACATCTCTATCAACCTACCAGCAACACCAACACCACCAACCCATATTCATTCATATCTTGTAACAAACCAAATAACACGCTCCCACGACTCTCAACATTTCCACAACAAACTTCCCAAATCCCCTCTTCTTAATTCTTCTCATCATCATTTAGGGTTTCAATCTTCCAAAAATCCACCCATTTCTCCCTAAATCACCATAATAATGGCGTCAAATGCAACAACAACAACAACAACAACAACAAAGAGAAAGCCAGTGTTTGTGAAAGTAGACCAACTTAAACCCGTAACATCAGGCCATACATTGGTTGTTAAGGTCGTCTCTTCTAAATCCGTCTTACAAAAACCCAGATCTTCTTCTTCTTCGTCTTCTTCGTCTTTGTCTTTGTCTTCCAATGCTCGTTCTACTCGTATTGCTGAGTGTCTTGTTGGGGACGAAACTGCTTCCATTCTCTTTACTGCTCGTAATCAACAAAGTATACTTCTTTCTCTTTTTATTATCAAATACTTTGTTTTAATGTTGATATCATCTGCGTTTGTTACATGTGATTGTTCTAAATTGGGATGTTTTCAATTTTATTTGGGTTGTTTACATTTGTGTAGGTTATGATTACAACTCATATTTTAACCCCTTATCGTTGTAAGATGACTCACTAATTCTCATTTCCCGTCTCAAGGTTTCAGACGGCCTTATGTGATCATTTTTTATGGGAAAGAGTGACCATTTAAAAACAAAATGTCGTAACTAGTGTTTGTTGTTCAGGTAACTTTTTGTCAAAAAGTGGTCACATTTGGCTATAAATGGGTCACATATGTCCCGTCTAAAACCTTGAGGCGAAAATGAGCCTTTGGAGGAAGATCTTCTGTGGATGACTTCGGATTGTATGATCCGAGGTGTGCTTTACGATGGGTTGATATGCAAATGAGGAAATTGTGTCCTTGAATATACAGTATCATTCTTAGGTGTCATTCGATTATCTTCTTGTTCTTTAGATTGTTGTGTTTGTCGCGTATTGTGTGTCTCTCCTTCTGGCAATACCCTTTTTGTGTGAAATTTTTGTGCTTTCAGTGAAATTATGGTAGATGGGGATCAGGGGATATCCTGTCACACACTCACACAATCTCTTCATTGTTTGATTTGCTGTTGAACTGCGTTTTTGTCTGTGAAATGAGTGGAGGTAACGTAGACGTTGGGTCAGTTTCTTCGCTTGGCCCAGTGCTGATGATAAATTGATAAGTACTCTATCAGTGAAGTTTGTTTTTGTGAAAAGGCAGCCACAACAGTTGTTCCAAGGTTAACGGGTTTTGAATCCTGTTCAATTGTACAGCCACTCAATGAATGTATCGACCAACCTTTATTGACATGTGCTCAGTGAAGAATACCTGAGAATCATTTTACTCACCTTACTTGAATTGTGTGCCAATGCAATGGATTGTTGAATGCTAACGCTTCAACATCCACGATAGTAATTTCTTCTTCCTGAAACCATCTATCATCTATATTGGTCATCCACCTTTTCTTTCTCTTCTCTTCTGTTTAATTTGCATCTATTAACTGGCTGGAGTGAGGACATTGACCAAAATCGCATTGAGGTGGCAAAAATTTGGTACTGAAGGGAGGAAATAGCTATAAATTGTAGCAGCTCTATAGTAGTTCTTGAAACACATTATATTGTCACCTTTAATTTAGAGTGGCAGTGGATAGGAGTAGAATAACATGTCCAGTTGTTTGGTTTGCTAATGTTGCTCTATTTTCGCTTCTGCGTCTGTGTACTGGTCAGTTTTTACGAGTGCTTGCAAACGCCTATTTGCTAACTAACTAAACAAGGGATTTTGTATCCCTTCCTCTCCTCCCTTTCGCTCCAATTCTCTTATTCACACAAGCCTATCAAAATCACTCCGACATAGGAAAGATTCGGAGGGAAATTGTATCCAAATACACATACTCCATTCCCGTCCCCTTCTCTCCTGTCCCTTTTCCTTTCCCTCCATCCCCCTCCCCTCCGTTTCCCTCCTATTTTGCTATCCAAAGTCCAAACAAAGGGTTGGTGTTTTTATCTTATGGACTTCTCATCCATCATTGCTTGACAGTATTTTCATGTTTGTTTAATTATAACAAGTGTCTTAACTGCTGTGTCATGTCAAAATTAGTCTTATTTCGACATGCAGCCAAAGTGACGTGTCATAGCAACATAGACATATGTTAATGCATTCTGATACCTCTTTGTTTTTCACAGTTGACCTCATGCAGCCAGGTGCTACAGTGATCCTACGCAATGCAAAGATTGACATGTTTAAGGGGTCTATGAGACTAGCCGTGGACAAATGGGGTCGTGTTGAGGTCACAGAGCCTGCTAGCTTTGAAGTGAAAGAGGATAATAATTTGTCGCTGGTTGAGTATGAATTGGTTAATGTGGTGGAAGAATGAGCGGGGAGTACCGCTGAAATATGTTCTAGAGGATGATGTCCTTTGCTCTTTGGCTTCTAAATCAAAAAAGAATTGTTATTTAATCTCTGCAACTTTTATGAGTTTTAATTGCAGATGGGCATTGAAGGTGCATTGCTTTTGTGTATCCAATATTATTAGCTCCAAAGAATATATTTGTGCTCTTCGGTCTTGGTATACCTTCCGAAATTAGGTTTTATCTCAAGGAAATGATTAAGGGGGGTTAATTAAAAAAAATGGCAGTGGTATAGGTAATGTCTGGATTTGTGAGCACGAGTGCGATTATGAATCAATGATTTTTTATGTTTCACATTTCTGATCTGTTGTTTGCATCTCCCTTCTGTTATTTAAACTAGTACTCCCTTTGTCCCATTCGGCAAACAAATGATTGGGACGGAGGGAGTATTACTCTTCTATATTTCATTGCATTGCTCATTTGACTGTAGTCTTCACTAGAAAAAACGTCATAACCAAGACATTCGCTTCTCGTTCATCTCTCAGAATACGAGTGATTGTTATGATCTGTATATTTGTACAAAACATTTATAAAATCTATCAATGTATATTTCTTAATTATTTGTCAACAGTTTGTTAGAAAGAATTTAAACTCGGATGCTTAACTACAAATAAAAAGGTCATATAATAGAAATGTGCTGATATTCATCTCAATAATAAATTGGATATTTTAATGTAGTTCTCCAATTGCCAATAAATCAAGGACACTCCTAAAGCTAATGGACATGTTTGGCAACTTAGAATAGTAATTGAATTCGGTAATTGAGATATTTGGGAACCTCTAGAATTTGGAATTGAAATTAGACTCAATTCCTTACCAATTCCAAATTATCTTTCGTTTAGTTAAATAAAAATCAAACTCTTTGTTCGACTAACACTAAAAACAAGACCGAGACTTACAAACTAACCTAGTTGTCCATGTGTTGAACCTTTACTACTGTACTACATAGTTGAGTTAATTATAAATAGTTGATTTAATTATAAATATTGTTTTATGGTGGGGGCAGGGGTCCAACCTTCCACCGCATAGCAAATGGGCAAAACATATTGATTGGAGGGAGTAAAAGAAACATATAAAATCATCAATAAGTCTTGCTTGTGACGGGTCACCATTTGTGACGGATATTTTGTGAGATAAAATGGATACAAAATGAGTTAGTGGAAAAAGGGGACCACATAAATAGTGTTGCAGAGAGAGAAAAAGTGGTTACTTTGTGAGATAAAATGGTATCCGTCTTCTCCTTGTGACGAATATGTCATGTTTTCAAGGAGAATTTGTGTAAAATCATACATTTGACAAAATAATAACGATATACTTCTAATTTTGGGGTTTTCTACGTTATGTTCCACTCCTTATACTGTTCTCCTACCTTATTCGAAGAACATGTTTTATCTCTACACACTATTATCTATTCTGAACCATAAAAAAAAACTTCGTCAATGTTAATTTTTTATATTATAATTATCCCTTAATTGACTTCCCTTAACCATTTCTTCCTTCCTCATCCTCCACTGAGCAAACTCCGCTCTTTCAACAGTCAACAACAATTCACTAATAGCCTTACCCTTCTTAGATCCCACTTTTTGTGGGGAATATCCGTATATTGACCCCTTAACTTATAGGACTATAACGAAAATTTACATGTGAAATTTACGGGTCATATACGAAATGCATGATACGAAAATAAGAGATGAGAAATAACCTTCGGTCCGTGCAAAATGGCCTAAGAACGAGGAATCAACCTAGATCCCCTCCTATTAGTTGCACCCAAAACCGTTCGAGACGATGCCGCGTGTGCTAGAAATGTTCTACGATTGCCTTGCAATATGGGGAGAACTATTGTGAGTTTTGCGCGATGTGAGATCGAGAGTTTCAGAGAATGCGATCTCCAAAACCCTAGTTTTTGTCAAAATGAATGAATAGATGACTGTAATACCCCGTATTTTATTGTAATTATAATTAGAGTTATTATTATTATTATTATTATTATTATTATTATTATTATATTATTATTATTATTATTATTATTATTATCAATATGGTTATTATTATTGCTACGATAATGTTATTATCGTAATTGGGTTTATGAGTCGAGTGTTTATATCGTAATTCAGTCTGAGTCAGGTTTTAGCGTGAGTTAGATGATTGGATTATGAGACGGGTTATAACTTTGGGTGGCATTTTTGGGTCAAGTGGGGTTAACTCGTTTACCTCACCCATTTACCTCTCATAT
>JAGPOY010011980.1:0-12366 GCA_018983105.1 Silene uniflora
TTTATAACTCTTTACTTCGCTAAGGTTCTTAGCGATTTACCGATTTGGTCCACGTGGACACTATGTCCCAAATTATTTGTAATTAAGCACTAATTACCCAATTAATTGAGTAATTAACACTAATTACCCAAAAAATTCCATAATGTAGCAAATTGGCGGCATATCTCTGACCCTAAGTACATTTTGACGTGTATTTACACCCTCCCCTCACCTCATCTACAGTATTTCTCAACTTACTGAGTCATCAAGGGTTGAGACATGAGAGTAGACCCGGTAAAACTGACTCGGTCCGAATAATTCGACCGACACCCAAATTGATCAAGACTTGAGCTTAACCCGATTCATAATAACTTGAGACGAATCTTAATTATTGCACATTAATTATTATCTACGGAGTATAAATGAGTTGATAATATGATTATTATCTCGGTCCGAAATGAACTCTTGCAAACCTGAAATGAACGGACCAGATTGACCCATTTGCCAGGTCTAGTTAAGAGTTGACACTCAATCTAAACAACAAAAACCAACGCCAAGTAGCACAACCCGAATGCGATTCAAATTCCAAGATCCAACCCAAGCCTCGAGGACAAAATATAGACTCCTCCAAAGATCCAACCTGAACTCACCCGCTTTATACATAACATCATGATCTAATGACTAAACTTTGAACTACACACTTTGATTTAAATACTCATTCACAAACAATAATAAAAAGAAATGATAAATAAATGATCACCATGGAAGTCGTCACACAAAACGAAAAACTCAATTTTAAAATAGCAATAACTAAAAAACGACGGAGGATTAATTTTGATTGATTTGTTGATTTAGACTCCATACCTCTGCTAAAGTCTGATTAAGCCCAGTCCAATTTGAAAATGTGCCCTCAGTCCTTGACATTCAATTTATTGCATGCCTCTTTTCATTCATCCCTCATCCATTTACTTACGATCTAATTAACTGACTAAAAATTACCACTATTTCGTACTCCATATTTAGTTGGCCATGTACATCAAACAATGGCCATGTAAAAGCTACAGAGTACTACACATCGTTATTTGCTATAATTAATGGAGGATGCCTAAATTATTATGAACGTTAACGGTCTTATAGTAAAATAAATAGATTAATGATTAATGAGAAAGCAAACATTAACAAAATCACAAATTCTTACTTGTGACACCCACAAGATTATGAGCACTCACAATCATTTTAAATAATGCTAAAAAGAAAGCGATAGTAAGATGTCTTCTGGCCGTCACAAGCAAAAATAGCGAGAAATAAATATGAATGCAAATTGAAAACTTGAAATTTACCTTGACGGCCTTTCCTAGCTTGTCCTTCCCTTCTACAGCTACTATCCCATAGATGCGCCTCGTATCTTCCAGTCCACCTATGTCTAATCTCCCACAAACATTAACGTTAATTAACATCATTAATTAATCACTCACTTGCCTCACCCAGTTTCCGCGTACTAAAAAATTAATTTTAAAAAATAATACTCCCTCCATCCCGGTCATTTATTTACCTATTCTGACTTGGACGGAGGGAGTATGAAGAAACGTAAAACAGAGAAAAGAATGTTGGGAGAATTGAGTTTTGTATATTTCTTGAATGACTTTACAGGGGATATCATGTATATATATACATGTGAACCTATACCATAAACCCTAGCATAATATTACAATAGCCGACTCAATAAACATATTAAGGAAACTGACCATAAATACCATAAATACAATATCGACACAATAATATCTCAACATCCTCCCTCAAGTTGGAGCGTGGGGATCAACGACGCCCAACTTGGATAACAGTTTCTGAAATTGACCTACACCCAATGCCTTAGTCAAGATGTCGGCAGGCTGAACAGAAGTATGAATATGGACGGGATAAATGAGACCACCTTGAATAGCGTCACGAACAAAATGACAATCAATCTCGATATGTTTCGTGCGCTCATGAAAAACGGGATTACGAGCAAGGTGTAAGGCGGACGTACTGTCACAATGCAAGAGTGCAGGAGACTTTACTGAAACTCGAAGGAATTGTAAAATACCTCGTAACCACTTCACTTCACAAGTAGCAGCGGCCATGGCGCGGTATTCAGACTCAGCGGAAGAAAGAGAAACCGTGTGCTGCTTCTTGGTCTTCCAAGACACAGGTGTACCTCCCAACATGACACAATAAGCGGATAAAGACCGACGCGTGACGGGACAACTTCCGTAATCAGCATCACAATAAACGGAGAGATCAAGAGATGAACCAGCTCGAAACAATAAGCCTTGACCAGGACTGCCCTTAATATATCGTACAACACGTAAAGCGGCACGCCAATGTGATTCCCGAGGTTGGTGCATAAACTGGGACAAGATATGGACACTATATGACAAATCCGGACGAGTATTTGTCAAATAAATCAATCGACCAATAAGGCGCCGATACGATTCGGGGTTCGAAAGAAATTTGTCAGTAGCTAGTGCTAGCTTATGATTTTGCTCAAGGGGCACTGACTCAGATTTGCTCCCAAGGAGTCCTGTCTCAGTCAAAATATCCAACGCATATTTTCGTTGAGACAGAAAAATACCAGTGGACTGACGCGCGACTTCAAGTCCCAAAAAATATTTCAATTTCCCCAAATCCTTCATATAGAAACATGTACTAAGGTACTCCTTGACACGACGGACACCATCCGCATTATTTCCTCCGATAAGTAAATCGTCAACATATACCAATATAAAAACTTCTACACCAGAGGCAATGTAACTAAACAAGGAGTAATCAGACATACACTGTTTAAAACCATACGCCATAAGTGAAGCTGACAATTTGGCAAACCAACACCGAGAAGCTTGTCGAAGACCATATAACGATTTTTTGAGACGGCAAACCTTCCCGGGAGCATTAACGGAATAGCCAGCCGGTAGGCGCATGTAGACTTCCTCCTCCAAGTCCCCGTGAAGGAAGGCATTATGCACATCCATTTGGTGTAATTCCCAGCCTCGAGCAGCAGCAACAGATAAGAAGACTCGTACAGTGACCATTTTTGCGGTACGTGCAAACGTCTCAAAGAAGTCCACTCCCTCTTCTTGACGGTTACCAAGAACAACTAGTCGCGCTTTGAAGCGCTCAACTGACCCATCCGCACGCAATTTAACCTTGTAAACCCACTTGTTACCAATAGCCTTCTTTCCCATGGGTAAATCAACGATGTCCCATGTTCTATTACGAATTAAAGCATCAATCTCGAGGTTCATGGCATCACACCATCGTTTATCTTTCACCGCCTCACGATAAGAGGAGGGCTCAAAACAATTATCCACCGCAGCCACATAAGAACGATGTGCCAAAGAAAATTTATCACAAGACAAAACGTGAGATAGTGAATGAGGCATACCTGAAGAAGGCGACTGGACTGAGCGAAGGGGGCTATACTCTCTTACTCGAGCTGAAACCGTGACATATTCTTCCTTACTGTACCGTGACCAAGGAACATGGGGTCGATGTCCACGCCCAAGCTGTTCAGAGGAGGCTTGGGTATTCTCAAGCGCAGTCGTGCTCGGCTCCGTTTCATGCGTACCCGTCTGATCAGGAGACTCATTAGTCTCCACATTGTCACCAACATTCTGCAAAATGAATTCTCCATCCCCATCTATATTATCAAGAGGAACATGTGTTGGTGGTTGAACTTCAGGCGTGGTACTCAAAGCATAAGGGAAAACGGATTCATCGAAAACTACATCTCGTGATATGAGGAACTGTTTCGTATCCAAGTCATAGACTTCCCATCCTTTCTTACCATATGGATAACCCACAAACATACATCGCCTACTTCTCGAAGCAAACTTATCACCATCCTTACGGGAATGCTTAACGTAGCATAAACAACCGAACAGGCGCAAATTATCGTACAAAGGCAATTTATTATATAATATTTCAAAAGGAGTTTTCCCTTGAAGCAAAACCGAAGGAGTACGATTAATAAGGTAACCTGCCGCCAAAATACATTCTCCCCAAAACTCTATAGGTAAAGAGGCCTGAAACCGTAAAGCTCTCGCCACATTAAGAATGTGTCGATGTTTTCTTTCAACTCTACCATTTTGTTGGGAAGTCCCGACACAAGTAGTTTGGTGTATTATTCCATTTTGAGCAAAATAATTAGCCAAACATGTAAATTCCGTACCGTTATCAGTACGCACGACTTTGACCTCCGCATTAAATTGTCGTTTTATCATAGCAATAAAATTTTGCAGCAATTGTGACACTTCGTCTTTGCGCTTAACAAGATACACCCATACAGCACGAGAAAAATCATCAACGATTGTAAGAAAATAATTGCTACCACAAGATGAAGCAACACGATAATCGCCCCACAAATCACAATGAATAAGCTCAAAAATCGACTTAGCTTTATTTTCACTCACATTAAATTTTTCTCGTGTTTGTTTGGCACGTAAACAAATATCACAAAGCGGACCATCATGTTTATTATGCTTAATGAAAGGTAAATAACTAACTACTCTCCTCGAGGGGTGTCCCAATCTACGATGCCAAACCTCAACATCTTCGTCACTTTTCTTTGCTGCGAAAACTTGCTTTGCACGGATCCCTGCGAGAAGGTATAGCCGCCCCTGCTGCTCACTCGTACCAATCGTCTTCTTCGTTGTGCGGTCCTGTATCACACAAGTCTTATCAGTAAAATACATATCGCAATTCAAATCCTTGGACAATTGATAAACGGAAACGAGATTGCAGTCAAAATCAGGGACAAAAAGGACATTCTCCAAGATTAAATTATCCCCCAAACACACTCGTCCTTGCTTGGATGATTTTGAGGACTTTCCATTTGGAAGAGTTACCACGCAAGGATCGATGTCGTGTACATCTTGTAACTGCTCAAAACAACCTGTCATGTGGTGAGTCGCACCAGAATCGAGTAACCAAAACACATTATTATCCGTCTTACCATTCATTCGCGCTTTGGAAGACGATGCCTTTGCATTGTTAACATATGCTTCCCATTGCTCTTTTGGCACATTCACGTACTGCTCTTTAGTATCACCTGCTTCCTCATTGACTCGGGTAGCATGTGCATTTGTATTACCAGAAGTATTTGCATTACCTCTGCCCTGATTAAAACCGTAACCTCCTCTGCCTCCACGACCTCCACGAGCCCCACGGCCACCTCCCCTGTTTCTATCCCTCCAACCTTTCGGGTAACCAATAATATCGAAACAGGTGGCTATGGTGTGACCATACTTCTTACATTGATCGCAATAAGGTCGTTGTGACTCCGAATACGGGCGTGGTGACTCACCTAATTTGTCATTCATGTCCCCATTGCGTGGTGCAGCCATTGGAGGTGTATACCGTGCTGCAAAACCGATAGGTTCTGCCCTATCTTCTCCGCTTCTTGATCCAGTAACGCGAGCAGCCTTGCCTTTGACGCCTTCTTCCTGAATCAAGGTTGAGTAAGCCCGATTGAGAGAGGGTAGAGGCTCCTGTAATAGCAGGTTCGATGCCACTGTCAAATAGGAGTCGTCAATTCCCAGCAAAAAATCGTGAAGCTTTCCTTCATCTCTTTTCTTGTCAAGCTTTTGATTCAAGCCGCACTTACAACCTCCGCAAGTACAGGAAGGGTTACGGTCATACTTATCAAGATCGTCCCAAAGTTTCTTGAGACGCCCGTAATAATCGGTGATGGATTCAGCACTGCTTTGCTTACAATCATGAATTGCACCTTTAATGCGATGCAGTTTAGGACCGTTACCAACGCTAAACCGTTGTTCAATATCGTCCCATAACTCTTTCGCTTCTTCAACATACGAAATAGTCGAACCCAGACTTGGTTCGATGGTATTAAATATCCAATTGACAATCATGGCATTAACCATGTACCAATCCTCGAGATCGTCGGAATCATCGGCAGGCTTCTTTATAGTGCCATCAATGAATCCGGTTTTCTTCTTTGAACGGAGAGCGCCCCTCAGCTTAATTGCCCACTCATCGTAATTAGTATCGCCCTTTAATTCAACAACAATCAACCTATCTCCGGACTTATCGGAGGTGGAAAGAAAATAAGGGCTGAGTTTCTCACCTTTCGTCATATCGTCGGACCCAGAATCGGAGTCTGCGTGAGAGGAATTGTGAGAATGGTGACTGCTTTCGTCGCTTGAGGATTCTGCATCGCCTTCCGTACTCATATAATGCTAAAAAAAAAATCAAGCTCTGATTACCATGAAGAAACGTAAAACAGAGAAAAGAATGTTGGGAGAATTGAGTTTTGTATATTTCTTGAATGACTTTACAGGGGATATCATGTATATATATACATGTGAACCTATACCATAAACCCTAGCATAATATTACAATAGCCGACTCAATAAACATATTAAGGAAACTGACCATAAATACCATAAATACAATATCGACACAATAATATCTCAACAGAGTAACCGAGTAATGCAGAATAATTAGTACAGTATGTTAGTTACTTACCTAGTAACACCTCTATAAATGGAAGTCCGTTGACCAACAATGACGTCAGGAATGTGCTTAACACAACTATCAATTTTCTCCCCTACTTCCGGGATCACCGCAAGCGACAAATGTCCATCTGTAGCGGTGGCGGTGGCGGTGGTGTTTGTCGTAAAGTTGTGAACCAACTCGGGCTCAATGGACTGACTGACAAACTCAGTAGTACTCGAGTCATCCAACTCGGTTGGAGTAGAAGTAGTTATATGTTGGTGGTCAGCAAAGTAGGTGTTATACGACGCCGTATTTTGATTACTGTTACCGCAGCCAAAGAAGTCCTCAAATTTCGGGACGGTTAAAGAGGGGTTGTCGTTCTCCAGTTGCTGGTGTACGGTAAAGTCCGCGTACATTTCCATTCCTTGGTGATCATGACTCGCTTTCTGATTCCCCCAATCTACAGCAACAAAAATTAAACAATTTAGTGAGTATTAACATTCAATATTTGAAAAAATACGCGATTAAATATTGCAAGTACCGTTAGGATAGAAGGGATCGAGGAAGTAATGTTGAGAAGCGGGAGGAGTTGGTGAGAGTGAAAAGGAAAGCCAGTTAGTTGGTGGGGCTGATGATGATGATGGTGGTGGTGCCATTTTTTGAATTTGTTGGGTTTATTTTGAGTTAATTAGAAATTGAAGAAATAAAATAAAAAGAGGTAATTTGATCAAAATTAAAAAGAAGGAATTTTTGAGGGAGGGTCAAAGTTAGTTTTGCGTTTGATAACGGGTGAAAGTCGTCACACCCGATCAAACAAATTTATAACTCAACTAGTAGAAGGGTAGTCGAGGTCGAACCACAAGGACATCAAAAATTGAATACTAGTATCGTCTTAGATTACAAGTTAGCTACGCGAATCATGAAAAGATTGATTTTAAACTAATTAACTAAACTAAACTAACTAAGATTACTAAACTGAGTAAACAAGTAATGGAATAGTGAGTTAAGCAATAAAGAGAAGCTCTAGGGTACGATTCGACCGCCAACAATCATAATTTACCATCTAATCTCGTCAACTAGTTGTCAAGAGGTAGGCTATAAGGTGGAAACGCCTCTAGGTCGCCTATTAACTCCCTCCCGGGCTCATAATAGGACACTAGTAATACCAAGCCAACTCCCTCCCGGGCTCATGACTCGGTTTCCCCAACTCAAGGCTCAAGGCTCACAAATGGTCAAGGTTTGAGCACGCCATATTCCCCGGTCATCCCGACCCTTTTCCCAAAGGTGATTTTCAAACCGCTAAGCAAGAGCACCCAATTCAAGTTCTCCCTCCCGGGTTCAACCCAAATTGGCAAGAAACTAAGAGGGGTAATCAAATCCCGACCTAACCAACTCCCGTTGGTGGACAAGGGGCGAAATCGACTAATATCCCAATTAGAACATAAACAATATAAATCTCAAGCTTAGACCCAACAAATTCCCCCTCAACAACTAATCAAAGTGAAATTAATTAGGTAAATTAGTCATGTCGGGGTCTAATCGCGCCCTAGAAATAAGACTACTCACTACTCATATTAATTAAGACTAAACAATTGATAAAAGGTGGAACTTTGAAATTAAACATGGTATGAAATTAATTAATTAAAATAAGAGTATTGACTAATTGTAAGATTAAGATGGATTAATTAATAACAAAGACAAATGTAAATAAATGAACAAAAGGAAGGCAAAGAAGAAAATCATCATTATATATATAAAAGAATTATGTAAAATTGCTGACGTGGCTCAATGTGGTTTTAGAATTAGGCTAATGAAAGTCTCTCATTAACCCTCACATTTTAAGTTTTTTTCAGCCAATGACGTCAACAATAGCATCCATGTCAGCAACAATAGCATCCATGTCAGCCTCCATCAAATTAAACGTGTAAATTTAACACATTGTACCACTTTGGTAATGTCAGCCTCTTTGCCATCGTAAATTTAAATTTAACAATAGCTAATTAATGACAGCAACTTTTACCATTGTAAATTTAAATTTAACAATAGCTAATTAATGTCAGCCTCTTTGCCACCCTATTGTTACCACTTTGGTATAGGAGAAATTCAATTTCCTGAACAAAAAAAGAGGCGTGCTTCACAACTGTCTCCTCGAAATACTTAATCAAAGGCAAGCATGCTTATAGTACACTTTTACCCAGACTATTGCACCATTATATATGGGTAAGGCAATCAAAACCTCCTGCAAACAAAACCCCAATTGTAAATTTGTAACATCCAAAAAGGCAAAAACAAAACCCATGTCTCTCTTCTAATAAATCTTCAATTGGGTATTTCGTCTGCACCGGTAAATATGAACAAGATTGGTTAATAGTGTCAGTTTTAACAAGATTGGTTAATAGTGTCAGTATTAACAAGATTGGTGAATATGCAAAGGGTGGGGATCGATGAGCAGGTGAGGGAAGAAGATGAATGTGGATTTTGTGATTGGTTAATAGTGTCAGTGGGCAAGGGATAAGGAATGGATATGGTTAATTGCTGGTGAAAAAGACGGTGACATTATTGATGGTGAAAAAAGACGGTGACGGTGTCGATGGCGTCAACGGTGATGGTCCGCCGTGATGAT
This sequence comes from Silene uniflora, assembly GCA_018983105.1. Taxonomy (NCBI): domain Eukaryota; kingdom Viridiplantae; phylum Streptophyta; class Magnoliopsida; order Caryophyllales; family Caryophyllaceae; genus Silene; species Silene uniflora. The sequence continues at coordinate 9,095 of JAGPOY010011980.1, forward strand.
CCAACAAATGAATTAGGGAAAGGATATGATTTTGATTGGTTTTAATGTAATTGGAGATGAAATTGAAAGGAGATCTAATTAGGGAAAAAAGAGAATTGGGTTTAGTTTTAATTTTGTTTGTGAATTTTTTGGGACGGGGAGTATGGTTTACTGGGAAAAAGATGGGTTTGATTTTGGGGGTTGAAATTTAGTTTGTTGATAATGATGAATTGTGAGGTTGTTGGGGTATTGCTTTGAGCGTATTTTTTTAAATTTTAATTATTTTTTTTCTTTTTTTTTTTATTAATCGTAAAATATACGGTTACATTCATCATATAATTATTATTTAAAAATGAACATTGTTATTTTGCTAATGAACACTAATTAAAAGACACAAATATATCCAAAAATGTCGGTCTAGAATTCCTAGTGTTTCTGTCAAATTTTTTCTTTGATTTTCTCCTCAAATTTGGGGCTTTTGTTCTAAGATTTCGTTTCTTTATAGTCTGTGTAATCAAATCAACAAAAAGCAAAAATCACACAAGATAGAGTGAATCAAAATTAAGAAACAGTAAGTGAAAATATATCAAAACCGCTTCTGTCAAATTTATTTTTTGATTTTCTCTTCAAATTTGGGGCTTTTGCTCTTAGATTTCGATTGTTTTATAGTCTAATGAATATACAAGATAATTGTGCTGTACGGGCCGATCATCGGTTTGGGAAGGAACCGCAGGGAAGTAGTACGAGTGATGATCTGTTATCATTCGTTTGGGATGAAGGAGTTGATGGCAATCAACAGAGGGATAAGATTATGTTAGTGGGAAAGATTTGGGCATCACGAGCAATCAATGTTAAAGCGGCGATTGATACCATGATTAGATTGTGGAACCCATTACAGCCGATAGTTGGGAACATTGTTGATGCAACGGAGAAAACTTTTGTCTTTCGGTTCGGTACAGAGCGCGATAAATCGAGAGTATTGGAGGGACAACCGTGGCATTTCGACAAGTTTGTTTGGCGCTTTAATGAGCCAAACCATGAAGGTAAAATTACTGATGTTCCATTATGTCATTTTCCTATGTGGGCAAGAGTATATGATTTACCTATAGTGGGAAGGAATAATGATTTAAACATTTGGAAGATTGGTGACTGTTTGGGAACTTTTATCAGCTTTGAAGTAGGACCTAATACGGAACTTGATAGAGCTATTCGAATTCGATATTTGCATAATATTCGTAAACCTATTAAAGCTGCTATTCCTATCAAAATGAAAACGGGAAAGATGATTAATTTCAGAGTCGAATATGAGCGCCTTCCGTTATTCTGCTATGGATGTGGCATTATTGGGCATGGTGAAAAGGATTGTGAGGAGGGTCCATATGAGGAAGACGAGTTAAAATTCGGTGAATGGCTTAGAGCTTCTCCTTGGAAAATTATCAAGACCACGACTCAGGGTGAGAGAAAGAGTGTAAAAGATTTTCCATGTAGTTTAAACAACGATAACAGGGCTGATGAGGAAGCGGACATTTCAAATATGATTAACAAACTTCAAACAATTGCTCTTAATCTACGACAGAAAAAGAATGTTCAACTGAGAAAGGAGAAGGAGGGGAATAAATACAGGGAAGGAGAACAGATGTGTGACTTAGGGGGTCAAGAACTATTAGGGGATGAGGGTACTAGTGTAGGCAGTGGAATTATTGCTTTGTCTGATGAAACTGGGGATTTTGTGTCGGAAAGGGGGAATTCTGGTAATACAGTAGGGAGTAGGAGATTTTATGAAAGCTTGAAAAAACCGTGTGAGACAGTCCAGGGGAAATTTAGTAAGATGTCGAATATGAGGGAAATTCAACCTAATAAAAGTTGGAAGCACCTGGCTAGAGGAGGAGTGAAGGAAGGTGACAATCAGATAGAGCATGTGGAGATGGCTGGGAAAAGAAGGAGAGAGGAGAAAGAGGTTTTGATTATGGATAAACGTTCGAAAGTTGATACTAGTGTAGACGGGGGCGTCAAGATGATACCTGAGGCGGTGGTTGAGGATACTCAATCCCGCCGGGCCCAATGAATATCTTAAGCCTTAACTGTCGGGGATTGGGCAATCCCGATAGTGTGAGAGCCCTCCGAGCTTTATTGCGGAGGGAAGCCCCGGCCTTAGTGTTCTTATGTGAAACTAAGCTAAGTGGCCGTGAAATGAGAAAAGTGAAAGAGAGGTTGGATGGATATGACGGGCTGGAAATCGATAGTGTGGGGAGATCAGGTGGTTTAGCGTTTTTGTGGAAAAAAGATGTAGATTGTCTCTTTATTTCTGCTTCTGTCCATTATATGGACTTTCGTATTCGATCACAGGAGGGTGAGTGGAGGGTGACGGGTTTTTATGGATGGCCTTCAGTTGCAGATAGGCATTTGTCTTGGGAGCTTTTACGTGTTCTTGCTCAACAATCATCACTACCGTGGGTATGCATTGGGGACTTTAATGAAATTCTTTTCTCTGCGGAAATGATAGGTGGTACTAGACCGCATTGGCAAATGAATAATTTTCAACTAGCTGTAAATGATTGTGGATTACGAGAAATAGCATGGGAAGGGTATAATTTTTCTTTTGATAATGGACAAGTGGGTACTGATAATAGGCAATGTATGTTGGATCGAGCAATGTGTTCTAATGATTGGCTCGACATTTTTCGTTATGCAAAACTGATTTATTTGGAGCGAGAATGGTCGGATCATGCACCTATTAAAGTTGTTCTTGATAGGGGAATTCAGTCTGTTTCTAGAAGAAGAGAATTCAAGTTTGAGCAAATGTGGGTTGGAATGGAAGGTTCTGAAGAAGCGATTATTCGTGGTGTTTCTAAAGGCAGAGGGGACTTGGTTGCTGTTATTGGGGCATGTGCTACTGAATTATGGACATGGAAGAAATCAAATATTGGTAAAATTAAACAGCAAATCACGAAAAAACAGAGGCAAATTGCAGAGATTAATAGAGGAAATCGTCGGATTAGTGAGGTAAACAGGAGGAAAAAGTTGGTAGCGGAGGTGGCTGATTTATTGAGACAAGAAGAACAATATTGGAGACAACGCTCGAGAGCTATTTGGTTGAAGGATGGTGATCGCAATACTAAGTTTTTTCATAATTGTGCGACTGAAAGAAAGAAAAAAAATTTCATTTCTCAATTAATTGATGATCAAGGAGTAGTAAGACGCGGTGATGAAGCTATTGCAGAGGTAAGTAATTCATATTTCCAGGAACTTTTTTCATCATCCAATCCATCTCAATTTGATGATATGCTCTATGG
>JAGPOY010011982.1:0-11813 GCA_018983105.1 Silene uniflora
TGTTGAAATATCGAGCTCACATTAATGTCGAATGGTGTAATCAATCTAGATCCATTAAGTACTTATTTAAGTACATTAACAAGGGATCTGATCGAGTTACCATGCAGTCTTCTTATACATGTCGTAATCAGGAGGATCCTGCTCGATTTGATGAGATCAAAAGGTTTTATGATTGTCGATATCTTTCAGCATGTGAAGCCGCTTGGAGAATGTTTGGGTTTGATATCCACTATAGGACTCATGCTGTGGAAAGGTTGCAATACCACCTGCCTACACTACAAGGTAAAGGCGACAAAGTGACGGACAAATCCGTCACGAAATGAGTTTTCCCGTCACAAAACACGGAATTGTGACGGATAACCCGTCACAAAACATGGTCACTGATATTGGTCACAAAAAACGGGATTGTGACGGATAACCCGTCACAAATTCCATTTTGTGACGGATTACCCGTCACAAAGATTGAGCGCGTTTGTGACGGATAGCCCGTCACAAAAATTGACTTGTGACGGGTAATCCGTCACAAAATGGAATATTCCTTATGTGAAGAATATTCTCATTCGGAAAGGAATATTCCTTTTTGTGACGGATTACCCGTCACAAAGATTGAGCGCGTTTGTGACGGATAGTCCGTCACAAAAATATTGGTAGTGGACTATGGTAGCTAATTTTATTGGATAGATGTAATTTTCCCCTATTTAATTAGTCAAACAAAAAGGAATGGAACAATTGGGAAAATCAAAGGAATTGCACTGATTAGATCGGGGCTCTTTGAATTAGATCGGGTCACTTAAAATAAGGTCATCATGTACCTATCTATGCCACATTGTCACCGCCGTTATTTACCACCCTGCCTAACTATGTCACGGTACGAGCCCATCAACACGTAACGTATTGCATGAACTCGGAATCGGATTCAAGACCCAACATTGTCTCGGGCGACAACACAACCTCAAGATCAACACTACCTCCACCCTCCCTCCCAGGAAAAGCCGAGATCTTCCCATCAAACTTATTAGCCCGTCCGCTTCGAATCGCAACGGGGCGACCCCACCCAAAATCATTATCGTACATAGGAAAACGGGGCGAACTCCCCATTGTAATAATTCCACCGTCAAAATTACCCAATGGAAATGTTCTCGGGTTACTCTCCCAATCCAACACGCATTTCCTCACGGCCTCATTTCCATGGGCCTTCACGTTATTGTTCAGCTGCTCCGCGGCCCACCGTAAATCCCTGGACAACACATCTCCCACCTTAGCAACGGTTGGAATACTTTGTATCGCATTGCCGAAGTAAAGCGGCTCCAATTTCGGTTCCAACCTGTGTCGACAATTAACCGCCATTCTAAAGGTTGTCGTCTTAGAAACATTCATCTTTCTCGCGCGTGTCACACACCGCCACAACAGAGCACAAAGAGACTGGAAAGAAGATACTTCCGCCTCGGTTATATCCGTTTCGTTTCTAATTTGAGGCTTTGAAACGGTGACTGCGTTTCGAAACCAATTCTCGATTTTGGACGTCATTTTCTGATCTTTTAAAGGATCGTTGCTCTGTTTTCCGAGCAATTCAACGGCCGAGATGACATCCTCGTCGAATTGTTTACAATTCACCTTCGATTTCAACCGTAAAATCGCTTCTCTAGAGAAACTGAAAATTCTCTCTCTCAACGGCTCGCTTTCATCAAATGTGACCACCAGACCACCGTCCGGCACCGGCAAAACCGCCGGAGAAATCAACACGGAATTCCGACTAAACTCCGGCGATTTGGTGATCTTCTTCACACCTCTACACACCTCAGAAAAAACATTAAAGAAATTCCACAGCGAAGTTCCGTCAACGACGGCATGGTTAACGGAAACGCCGATGAACAAACCGTCGGCCAATTCCGTCACCTGAACAGCCAATAACGGCTGAAAATGTCCGTTATAGCTTACGACACCGTCATAAGCGAAGAATTGCTTGAATACATGAGGAACATCCTTGTCAGCGAGGATGTTGCTGATGTAAACATGGTTGGCAGCGGCGTGGAGAAAGTGAACACCGGCGTCGTTGCTGGTGATGTAGACGTATCCGGCCGTGTTAGTTTGAAGGCGGCCGGCGAGGGCGGGGAAGAGAGAGAGGGCAGCGGAAAGGGAGTGTTTGAGGAGAGAGAGTACAGCGGAGGAAGGGAGAGGTGGGCGGGTGAATAAGAGGCCTTTTTGGATGTAGTGGCAGGAAAGCATAGGGAGGTCTGAGACAGAGAGCTTGAGGTCATCCATGGCGGAAATTTGGGAAGGAAATACGGTTGATTTAGAGACGAGGGTGACGTCACGTGAGGAGGATGGTGTTTCAGTGAAGCAAGTCATTTTGTGGAACTTGATCACTGAAGTGTAAATGTGTGTTTGTTTGGAGGAGTGTGAAGTGTGATGTAGGGAGTGAGGATGGAGGCGGATATTTATAGGAGGCGGGGGTTATGGGTTAGGTTATATGGACAGGTGTGATGAGGTGCAGAATAATTTGATTTGCTGATCACGAGTTAAAGGGTGCTCTTTGCATGAGTTAACCTCTTTCGTCCATTTGTTTTCTTTTCTCTATTTTACGAGTATGGTTTATGTTTTGCTATTTCCAACTCCATGTGAATACTCCGTATGTGATAAGGATCTTTTCCTGGCTCCCTTTCGAGTATAGATAAAAATGACTATCAGCGACCTAATACTTGGAAGGCGAAGCAGCGTCGGCCGTCGAGTCACACTCGGCAGTCTCGGTACATAGAATTTAGGATATCAAACAAATAAAGTAGGATTTTGTTTCCATCTTGTGCATCATCCACACAATGTACGTACATCAGTCACCGTATTATCCATGCAAAGTTGTTTCCATCTTCGATATTGTTAGGGGATTACAGCATACTCCGTATTATACGTAACCACAACAATATCAAATCAATGTTACGGGATAAGTTATACGGAGTATTATGTTAACAATATGAAAAGATCTTATAATTATGTTCAGATCTTTGTAGTACGGAGTATTGTCAATACGGTATTATTGTACTCCGTATTTGTTTAGCAGACGAACAATAATAATACAATTGCATATACGATGTTTTCACCTCTTGAATTCTAATTCTAATAAATATTAATCCAATTTTGACGGAATTGACTAAGAGAACTAAGAGAATTTAAAGGAAATATGATCAGGTTTAGGTTACACGTCAATGAAAACTATAAAATTTCTCTTTTATTATACGGTTATTATATCGCTAGGTGAGCTCAATGCCTCAACCCATATCAGCCCATCTCGGTGGCCATCTCTATTACCAAATAAAACTTTATACAATATATTTCAAATAATAAGTACGAGTATACGACGACCAACCTACTTACGTATTTTCCTAGACTAATTGGGTTGAATAAGCTATTTTTTTAGCAAGTTGTCTAATTATACAGAGTACAAATGATCTCCAAGTAGACTAGCAAATTAACTAACATTAAGTCATAAATCATACTCTGCATCCAACACTTCCAACATTTTCTGAAATGCAATGTATGCAAAATGACAGAGCATAGTAAAATTAATAGAACAGCCTACTACCGAGTATTTACCTTCTGGATGTTTGTTGTCATTCTCCCATAATCTTGAGAAAGAAAAGGTCGGTATCGGAATCTGCTGAAATTCTATACGTAAACCTCAGTTTACTCAAATCCTAACTGTCTTAAACATATAATAATGTGCCACTTAAGGACGTATGAGTATCTAATTAATTAAGTTTATATGATCCAGATAACCTATCTGGACTCGAAAAGGTCGGTTAATCGAATCTTTCTATTTAAAATACAGTTATTCATTCATTTCGGATTCGTCGGCGCGTCCTTGTGTATCTTTATTATTCAACAGTAATTACGTACCAAGATACAGCATCTCCAAATCATTGATACGGAGTATGTAGTACGCCCTGCCTTATAAATAATACGTATATTTTTTAATAGTTGGGTACATTGGACTTAGGAGAGGACAAGCATCGAAAATATATGATCATTATGATTTACTTAATTTAATACGAGTTGTTTACTTGGTTACTGTTAGACCATGTTGGTTGATGATGACAAGTCCCTAATGTTTTGATCTTGTATCCTCTTAGTTTTTAATTGCAGGTTTGAAACATTCAAGCTAAAGCCCAAGGATCATGATTAAGACTCAAGACGATCTAGGCTTAGTCACATTTTGTAAGCTTGATCACCAAGCTTGTTTTAATTGTTGTAGTATCTATCATGCCACAGTCCTTCCCACTGTGGCTTCTGGTTCATGTTAAGTAGAAACTTTCGAAAATAAATAAAATGTGTTATGCCTTCTTGTTTATCTATAATTATCTAAAGAAACTATTTTACACCTTCTTATTCTGAAATTGTTTGCTTAATGACTAAGTTTTCAAGAAAGAAATTTCATCTCCTATTGCCAAATGAATAGTTCAATTTTACCTAACTAATAGTACAAACATCAAATCTCCATAAAGAATTATTGAGGACTCTTCTCACCTTGAAAAAGAGTTTTTTTATCTTGAGACTACAAAATCTGTACTCTCCATTAAATGCAAAAGAAAATATCTTACTTAAAACTAATATAATAATAGAAGGTTGTACCTTTGAGTTTCTACTTTACACACTATCTTCCTCTATAAATAGAAACCTTACAAATCATTTATTGTTAAGACTTTTGAAAGCATTTATTAAGAAGAATACTTTACAAATCATTGGCATTCAAAGCTTTATTTTCTTAAGTATTTTCAAAAGCAAAATTCTGTTTTTATTAAAGTCTTCACTCGATCTTTTAAAGCAAATCTCTCCATGAAACGGATTATGATACTGTGGCGTTAATAACTCGTTCGGTGATCTCGTGTTTAGGTCTGTTTGTAATCATCAAAGTTCACTAGTTGAACAATGAGATTTGAGACTTTGTAAACCAAGAGATAGAACAAAACTCTTAGAGCGGAGTAGCTTTAAGTTTGAGTTGCAACCGAGTTTGGTTGGAGTAGTTATTTTATTTGTAACCGTTTAGTGAAGTTTGAGTAAATTTCTAAACAAGCAATAAAATAACGGTTGGACGTAGGTTCCGGAGTATGAGCTGAACCAATCTTTTAAACATCGTCTTGTTTGTTTATTTACTTTTACGTACCTCTTTCGTACCATTTCAATTTGCCAATCTCGCTCTCAGTACTGTGCCACAGTCATCTATACTGTGGCATATACTGGCTATAACTCTTGTGAACTTACAATCTTATTAAGTTGCTCAAGTCTTGTATTCCAAAGCTCTTACTTGTGTTATCATTTAACCAAGTAAAGGAGAAAATTTTTAAGTACACCTAATTCACCCTCTCCCCCTCTTAGGTGCTAATCGTTCCTAACTCTTCAATTGGTATCAGAGCCTCGTGCTCTTGATATTGATTAAATCCAAAAGAGTTGATCCTTAGTTATGGACGATTCAAAACACACTAAGTATCCCATCTTCAAAGGTGAAAACTATGCCTGGTGGAAACACTGCATGGAGCATTATGTAAAGGGAACAGATTACGAGTGTTGGAGGATTATTCAAAATGGTCCTCTCGCTATAACGGTCACTAATGCCGATGGCACTAGTTCCCCAAAAAGCAAGGATAAGTACGATGAGACTGACTATCGAAAAGTCGAAAAGAACTCCAAAGCCATGTCCATCCTTCAATATGGCATCGGTGAACAAGAGATAAATCGAATCTCTGGATGTTCTTCGGCAAAAGAGATATGGGACACCCTAAGCCTAGCTTATGAGGGAACCTCCCAAGTCAAGAAATATCGTATAGATCTTTTAATGCAACAATATAAGATGTTTTGCATGACTAGAGAAGAATCTATAAACATTCTGTCTTCGCGTTTTTCCTGTATTTGCAATGAACTCAAAAGTCTAGGGAGGGCCTTTGAGCCCGAGGATCTAGTACGCAAAATCTTTCGTAGCCTAACTGATAAATGGCAACCAAAGGTGACTGCAATTGAGGAAGCAAAAGACCTATCCACGCTACCCCTAAATGAACTAATGGGTTCACTCATGGCTCACGAGCTAACACTCGTGAAGCGTTCCAGTGAATACTCTAGAGGGAAGGGGCTCGCTCTCCATGCTCACTCAAGTGACGAGGAGAATGGAGATGACGAGTTTGCAATGTTCACCAAAAACATTGTTAGCATGATAAATGGTCGAAACCCTCAAAGATTCAATGCAAATACTAGTAAACGTCGCTTCCCTAAGAAAAGGTCAAGTTCCAACGTTGGATGTTTTAAGTATGGTGACAAAGGTCACCAAATTAAAGAATGTCCAAAATGGGATGACATAAAATCTAGGGATAGACGAGATTCTGCAAAAAGGGATTACAAAGCTAAAGTCATGACAGCAATCTGGGGCATGTCTGATTCTGATGAGCACGAAATCCTTGAGGAAGAATTAGATGCCAAGTTATGCATTTCGTCAAGCTCCTCCAAAGATGCTTCAAAAGCTCCCAAGAAAGAAAATATCATGTGTCTGATGGCCCACTCCAATAATTCAGACTCTGATTCAGATACTGAGGTAAAATCTCTTAAAGAAAAGGCTCGATCCTTTTCTAAAGAAAAAGTTTGTCTTTTGTTAGACCAATTTATCGATAAATGTCGAATCCAAAGAAATAAACTAGAAATAATACAATATGAAATTGAGAGTATTGCCGAGGAAAACGTGAGTCTGAAAGAAGGTCTAAATGAGGACGACAAACCTTGTTCTTCAACCAGTCGTGAAAAAGAAATCAAAACACTCAGAAAACAAAGCCTGTTTTTAGCAAAAAGGGTCGAGGAGAATGATGCCACAGATACCTCTACTGTGGCGTCTGACTCTAACAAAGAAATCAGAATTCTCACTAACCGTGTGTCAGCCTTAACCATTGAACATGACTCCCTGTCTGTAAAACTTGCCACTTGCAAACTTGATAACAAGCAACTTCAACAGATTGGCTTATTATTAAGTGACGAAGTCGGAAGGATCAACCTTGACTACCTTACTAAAATTGAGACATTGACCCAGGAGCTAGATGAAGCTAAAACCTTTTATCTCAAATGGGAAGGAAGTCAAAGAGTCTTAGAATTTCTGCTAAAACAATCAAAAGATAACGAAAAACTTGAAAAGAATGCCGGACTTGGTTTCAAGCACAACAGTAACACGCACTGTTGCATTCGAAACCAGGATCCAAGCAAAACTGACTTCCGAAGAAGAAAGTATGTTGGCCTTCCTGAATATGTCATTTGCAACTACTGTGGTAAAACTGGACACGAGTTTAATGGATGTGAAAAGAGAGTCCTTGACCTAGAAAAGAATATTAAAATATCAAAGCAAGTATGGATAAAAAAGGAACTCCCTAAGGAAGTAAGTATCAAGAATAAGGATATAAAGGTTGTCATCAAGAAGGAACCCAAGCTTGTCTGGGTTCCTAAACTAACTGTTTGATCTCTTACAGGCCATAGTGAGGGGCAGCAGCAATTGGTACCTGGACAGTGGATGCTCACGTCACATGACGGGAGACGAAAACCAATTCCTCTCGCTAGAAGCCTACGATGGCGGCATGGTGACTTTTGGTGACAACAAAAGAGGTGAAATTATTGTTGCTATCGGAAAAGTTGGTAAGTCAAAGTCACTATGCTTCGACAAAGTGTTGCTTGTCAAAGGTTTGAAGCATAATCTCTTAAGCATCTCACAATTGTGTGATCGTGGTAACATCGTAGAATTTCATGCTAGCAAGTGCAGAATAATCAATGAAAAAACTAGAGAACTCATTCTTGAGGGTAAAAGAGTCAAAGACGTGTACATGACTAACTTGCTTTCCTTGTCAAGTCAAACATTGTCATGCATGAGTGTTCAAAAGAATGACCCATGGCTTTGGCATAAGCGTCTTGGTCATGTAAATGCAAAAACACTAAACACCCTCAAAAAGCTTGATCTAGTTGATGGCATTCCTAACATAAAATTTGAATTCAAGTCCCTATGTGATGATTGCGTTAAAGGCAAACAAGTCAAATGCTCCTTTAAATCCAAAAACATCGTGAGCACATCTCTACCACTTGAGCTTATTCATATAGACCTATGTGGACCCATGCATATAGCTAGCAAAGGTGGTAGTCGTTACATTTGTGTCATTGTAGACGATTATACAAGATATGTGTGGCTTCTCTTTATAAGTTCCAAGGATCAAGTATTCGATGAGTTCTTAATTTGGGTCAAGAAGGTCCAAAACAAATTTGGTTACAAACTTATCTCATTGAGATCCGACCATGGGACCGAATTTGAGAACTCATCATTCGAAGCTTATTGCAATGAGTATGGTGTTAGCCATAATTTTTCGGCCGCTAGAACCCCTCAACAAAATGGGGTAGTGGAACGAATGAATCGAACTCTTGAAAATATGGCTAGGACTATGCTCATTAGCTCCAATGTACCTAGGAACTTTTGGGCCGAAGCCGTTAGCACATCTTGTTATATCTACAATCGAGTCATGATTAGAAGATTCCTTGATAAAAACTTCTTATGAATTACTACGAGGCAGAAAACCAAACATTTCGTCTAAAATGCTTTGGTAGTAAATGCTTTGTTCACAACAATGGCAAAGACAACCTTGGCAAATTCGACGCTCGTAGTGATGAAGGCGTTTTTGTTGGATATTCCGATCATAGTAAAGCCTACAAAGTATATAACAAAAGGACAATGAAAATGGAGGAAAGTGTCCATGTAATATTTGACGAATCTAGTCTTTTTGGTTCACATGTGGATGAAGAGGATGACGAGTATGATGACGACTTTGAAATTGGAATGATACGACATGATATGGATCAAGTGGCGGAAGAGGCCGAGCAACAGTTGGAGCCACTGTTGCATGAGGAAGTTGTATTGCCTAATAATGCTGGCCAAAGTTCAGGGGGAAATTACAATTCCTCAACTGAAGAGAATGCTGGCTCATCTAGGGAGAACCTTGATACAGAAGAACAAACCTCTGAAACAGAAACTGAAAATGAACCACAATCTCCCACACAACATGAAACCAATGCAACAGTAACGGCCACTGTGACACCAGAACCAAGTGATACCTCCAACCCACTTATCCCAAAGAAATGGAAACACCAAAGCTCACATCCTCTATCAAACCTAACCAGTGACCTAACCTCTGGAATAAAGACCAGATCCTCACTCCAAAACTTCTGTGCCTTTGATATCTTCCTCTCTAAAATAGAACCAACGAATGCCACAGTAGCTCTTACTGATGAACATTGGGTTATTGCTATGAGTGACGAACTTGAGCAATTCAAAAGGAACGAGGTATGGCATCTTGTCCCTAGACCATCTCATCGTACTGTCATTGGTACAAGATGGGTCTTTCGCAACAAGCTTGATGATTGTGGAGAAATCGTAAGGAATAAAGCTAGACTAGTGGTGCAAGGTTTTAATCAATAAGAAGGAATTGATTATGATGAAACCTTTGCACCGGTGGCTAGGCTTGAAGCCATACGAATGCTCATAGCTTTTGCGTCATTTCAAGGAATAAAACTTTATCAAATGGATGTCAAAACCGCCTTTCTAAATGGTTATCTTGATGAGGAAGTTTTCGTCGAACAACCTCCCGGCTTTATAAACAATGATTTCCCAAACCACGTCTTTAAACTCGATAAAGCTCTTTACGGTCTAAAACAGGCCCCAAGAGCCTGTATGAAAGACTTTCAAAATTTCTGTTAGAAAACGGTTTTCTACGTGGTTCGGTCGATAAAACATTATTTATAAAGTCACAGTCCCAGGAACTGTTGCTTGTTCAGGTCTATGTCGACGACATTATTTTCGGTGCTACAAATGAAACTCTTTATAAATACTTTTCGGATCTAATGACCTCCGAGTTTGAAATGTGTATGATGGGAGAACTAGGATTTTTTCTTGGTCTTCAAATCAAACAAACTAATGAAGGAACTATGATTCATCAACAAAAGTATTTAAAAGAAATGTTGAGCAAGTTTGGATTAAGTGATGCAAATTCTGTTCCTACTCCAATGGTCTCCAAGGTAGTACTATATAAAGACGAGAAAGGTAATAGCGTTAGTGAGACCGTATACCGAGGTATGATTGGCTCTCTACTTTATTTAACCACTAGCCGACCCGATATACAATATAGCGTATGTCACTACAAGGTGAAGGCGGCAAAGTGACGGACAAATCCATCACGAAATGAGTTTTCCCGTCACAAAACACGGAATTGTGACGGATAACCCGTCACAAAAAATGGTCACTGATATTGGTCACAAAACACGGAATTGTGACAGATAACCCGTCACAAATGGCAGTTCCAACGGACTTGTGACGGATTACCCGTCACATAAGTTTCTCGCGTTTGTGACGGCTATTCCGTCACAAATATTGACTTGTGACGGCTATTCCGTCACAAAAAGGAATATTCCTTATGGAAGAATATGCTCTTTCGAAAAGGAATATTCTTTTTTGTGACGGATTACCCGTCACAAGTTTATATTTGTGACGGATTAGCCGTCACAATGGCGCTCAATATATGTGACGGATTACCCGTCACAAATCTGTAATAAGTGACAGACTTGTGACGGCTAATCCGTCACATAGAATTCTGAATTTTTTAAAAAAACCAGCAGCTATATGCTGCTGGCCACAATGCGTAGCATTGTTTTACAAACGCAACCTGCAAAATATTATACAAATCCGTCGACCGCAAAGCGGGAATCACTCAACAACACATTTCCCGCCAACATAGCTCAATAGAGAAAATGACCGTCTTTTATACATAAACTTCATAAAATCCAAATACAACAACATTTTAGTTTTAACAAGTTTTTTAAGTCTTTGCTTCTACTTAATTAAGAAACTAATTTACCTAATCGGGGCGACTTCATGACTTCCAAACGGATGACCGTCATCCGTGTGGTCGTCTCTCCTATGTGGAGTAGGCCCACCTGAGCAAGTAGGATTGGCGGGAGTCCATCCAAACTTCTCGGCCAAAAACGCCTCCACCCTTTCTCATCTTTCCTCCATTCTATAGACTTTCTGTCGCAAGTGATCATTTTCAGTTGCGAATTGAGAAAGCAAAGAAGGAGAATAAGAAGAAATCGAGTGACGAGCAGTCCTATTAGCCGGAGGGTCGTACAACTCTGGGCCCAATGAACCAGTCCCCCACACACGTAACTTCTCATTATAGCCTCCAACTGCAGTATAGTACGACTTGAACGGGTYCGGTCGCACTCCCTCGGGCATTGGCTCGTTCATGAGACGGTTGTACCTCTCCTAAAAGACAAAAAAATAGAAATTAGTGTTGGTTAGAAATTAAATCGAATAAAAGCCAAATTCGTCCTAAAAAGTCAAATCTAAATTAAATCATTTTATGTGATTAAATCGGTTAAAAAAACATACCCCGACTTCTGCTGCTCGAGGATCCACCCAGTTGACGCTCTTGTCTTTTTTGGACCTCTCCATGAGCTCAAACGGTGTGGCTTGAGAACCCTGAAAAACAATAACATAAAATAGTGATAAGATCGACAATCGTTAAAAAAATGTGCTTGGTAATTCTAAAAACGGTTAATAAAATACTTAATAATTCCTTAAAAGTCGTAACTGCATTCTTCCGGCCAAGAGTGTGGGTGCCTAATGCTTTCCCTTCTTTTGATCCCTTTCTTCTATTTGTCCGTATACCTTATGAATATTAAGTCCTTGTGGAGAGTTATCAAACCAATCACATTTAAACAATATGACGTTATGAATCCTTTGATCGGTATAATAAGCAAGCTCA
>JAGPOY010011990.1:0-15516 GCA_018983105.1 Silene uniflora
TTGGTAACATTGAAGGAGAATTGAGCTTCAGCGATATGCAATCTATTCATCCTGTCCCATGTATCTATCTGGTTGTGTCTGGAATGGCCGATGTCCCTTCTTAAAGACAGTTTAAGTTTAATTGCCGCCTTCAAGTTTTGTGAAAATTTCTTACTATTTTTCTCGGCCGATGGCCGTTCTTAAAGACAGTTCAAGACTTTAAGTTTAATGGCCACCTTCAAGTTTTGTGAAAATTTCTTATTACTTTCTCTAAGTCTTTCAAATCTCAACTACAGTTGAGATCAACGGTTCCTGATTTAGCTTCATATAAGTATGCTCTCATGATGCTGTGATTAATACATATCTTTGTTATTCGGTTTGTTTCAGCTGGAAACTCTTCCAAGTGGTGACATCATGCTCCTACAGGAGCTGTATTAATTTGTTGTATTTCTTATCGATACCGAGGAGATGGACGAGGAATAACAATGTTTGATCAATATATATGACTTTGCAGGCTTTCTATAGCCAAGTTCAACAAGACGGAGGAACCTGATTCCGAGTGCAAAGATGCAGATGATGACGATGATGATGAAGCTGATGAGAAGGTTGCTGATGAGGACGATGAGGGTGAGGAAGCAAATGGTGACAAAGTTCCCGAGGTCTTATAGCCACTTTTATGCTTTAACAACTTGAGTTATTAGCTTTTACGTAATTTGGTTGTTTGATAATGTTACTTTCTTGATTTTTCACAGCAGCGACATCTCCGTAACACGAAGTGCAGATGGCAGATTCAAAGCTTTTGATGTCAAGAGTAATAGAAAGGGGGGATAAATATATTCAGTCAACTGTACAACATTAGGAACGGGATTAGCATGGGGTTTGGACTTGATGGTGGCGAGGGAACTGGCTTTTGGTGAGTTCCGGCTTATTATCTTGTAAAACATGTGAACATTTCGCCTATTTGCTTGATAGGTCTATCTTTTGTTCAAGCCCAGCTGGTGATACTCCTTCATCCGCCAGGCTATTTGATGCTATAGTGAGTGGTTGTATCCCTGTTATTGTCAGTGATGAGCTGGAGCTTCCATTTGAAGGCATAATCGACTACAGAAAGGTATGTCTATAACCTCTGTCACTGTAACACTTAGCACTCTTGCTGCCAATGTCTTTATGGTACCATAGGTGCCATCTTTTTGTCAATAGCCGCCCTTCTTTTTAGTGGGAGGGATTCGAGAAACAAGTCGAAGACATTGTTACACTGTGAACTGTGCTGCTGTCTTTTATTGTTTTAAGGGGAAAAACACATTTTAGTTTTCAGGCTTAAATTACCTCACTGCCTTGATGGATTTTGTGATCATAATTCATAGCTTCCAAGATGACGTGTTCAAGAATATTTTGTAAATCACAAATACTGCAATGCCACTAAAGAGGCTCCTGCCTCGAGTGGCATTCTCTTGCCTGCCATCATAAATATGTGTTCGTTTTATATTTGTTATGTTTTGATTTCTGGTTGATGAGTGTAACTTGCTTTTAGATTCTTGCTCACCAAGTTGGTGAAACAAACTTGATCTTGTACTCTCGTACTCTTTCCCGCTTGTATGCGCACGTTACACAGTATGAGTACGCTCTCAGTAGGATGAAAAGACGATGGCTTACCATAGAATCCAAGACCTTATGTTTTATTTAGAATGTCAAGAAGCAGGCCTTTGGTTGTCAATATTTGGCCACCGAGATTTATCACCTGGAACTTTAGTAGTCAAATTCCAACGCCTAAGAGTAGGATATAGCTACTTGACAGTTTCGTTGAAGAACTTGGGAATCAGACACCGGTGTTGGGAAAACATGAGGATTCAATTAATTGCTACTTTGAGTGAATTGTTACATGTGAATGACAGTAACAATTGTTTTAGATATTATTTTCAAATACTCAATTTGATAGGCCATTTTTTTGGGGGCTGGTTGTGATATTATTATGCCAATTTGGGTCGTATGGGTCGCCGACTCAGTCTTGAGTAGCGTTGTGGGTTGCTTCTGGCATTTGTCAAGTGGAAAAATTTCAGTATATAGACTTTGGTATAACTGTTGTTAGGTCAATGTTGGTCAAGGTAAGTTTTGGGAGGGTAAACTATTAAAGTCGTATTCATACGAGTATGTTTTGATGTTGGTAATAATAATAATGTCATGTCTGACATTTCAAAACATTGCAGGTGTCACTTGTTTAGTCGTTTCTCCCATAGAGCGAGAGCGTGGCGGGTCGTCTAAAGTAACTGAAGCATTGTGAGTGATAATAACTGTCGCGATGGGTTTGTTAGTCTACAATCATATTTGTTGTTTTGGAATATATATAAATGCTCTGTTGATCTCTGGTGATCAGAGAAAGAGGCATACCAGTGGTACGAGAGGTGTGGCTAAGCGACAACATTGAGAAACAAGAGCCACAGCCTTTGGAATCTTATGACTGTGTGTCTGATACTCTGATCTCTCAACTTATGGTAAAGGAATTCCATGGGATAAACAAGACCCAAGTGAAGAGGTCAGCGAGTCCCTTACAGCCGAGGTTTAATCCTTACATAAACTGTGTCTATTTACCCTTACGCTATGGTACTTGCAAGATCATCTCACAAATATATAAATGAGACTGTCTCACAAATCATCTGTGTGATTGGTTCATTTAGTCTACTTATTAAGTAGTATAGGTTTAACTAATATCATGTCTTATCTGATTCAGAAACGATTCAAATTACCCGTTTGCCAGTATACTTACCCTACATTAAAAGTGTGTCTTTGATCGCTATGATACTGGTGTTGTATTGCCTTATAAAGAAGCCAACTTCCCCATTTATCTCGAATGTATATAGGAATATTACAAAATGGGACCACAGTGGCAATGAGGTGCCTATCGCTGTCAAACAATTACACAACTCTAAATCTCAACCTCCGGCTTGACCTTTTGGTATTTCGTTCCTCTCACCTAATGATTTACTAAACATGTTATTACTTTTAAGGTGGGTTGCCTCTTAATTATGTTTTGTTTTGTAACTAGGATTGCGGTAACACAGTTAATTACTGTACATGAAAAGAAGCTTAACCTCTACTACAAGAAGGGAAAGGTAGGTGATGATCCTAAAGCCGAGGAGAGGCTTGAAGAATGGGACAATGAAGGTGATGCCATAAAGGAATTTGCAAGACTGTTTGACGAGTTTGGCAGTTTAGCATAGTATATCAAGCATACCTTACTTCAAACAATCAATGCTCAGGTGATTCCCGGTAATTTAGGCAACTGCATACCTTACTTCAAACAATCATAAGTGGGTCATAGTACAATTGAATAATTCTGGAGCTTTAGTTTGTTATGGCATTTGATTGGAATACTAGATTGAACTCTAAAATTTAATTTTTATGATGCATCTCCAAGTAGTCGTCTGATTTTGACGCTGCTAAAGAGTAGAGACGATGGGATGTTTGGAGCTTCTTGTTTGGATTCATAGTCTTGCTTTGGTATGTATCTGTCTATCCTCACTTCTAATTTTGGCTTTAAATTGACTGCATTTAGCTTATTACTTGGAATCAGCCGCTCGCTTTCGTATGACATGTCCTGTTTTGTAGTAGTAGTAGTGCCTTGATATTAATTAATGATTGGATAAATTTCATTGGAGAATTCGAGTATGTCAGGTATTTCATATTGAACATCGGATAACGCAGATGACTTAGAAGAGTACATGGCTGCGTTCTTCAGGATTTTCAAGGCCACATACAAATATGCTGTCTTAATGTGCAGTGATCAAAGCAGGTTAGCTATCATAAATGCTTACCCTCTTAAGCTTAAACCAGTTAGGACGCGCAAAACATTCAAGGTTTTCGGTTAACTTGTAAGGCTTCCAATTGAAAACTTTCCCCAAGGCCTTAGAATTCCATCGTGTCTTATCATGAGACGGTCTGCTCTTATCGAGTTATTTCATTTAATGTTTCTACACTGCATTGTAAGTGATAGGTGATCTTTAAGATTGATATTATGAACTCTGTGTTTCGCATTTTGCAGATGAAGGCCAAGAAGCCATCTTGGAAACTCGAGTCATCATATCCCCTTAAAGTATCAAAAGGCTTTCTTGTGGTCCAGTTTAGTGATGAGGAGATACAATTGCCCCCCGGTAAGGGCGTTATTTGTCTCTAAAATATTTATTCTTTATCAAATAGTCAATCAAAGTATCTGCATATTAATTCAAGCGGTCATTACACACTGAGATGTTCCTTGTCGTGGCATATGCATACTTGATTAAACTGTGCTTTGTTTGGGTCGTTTGTATTTCTGTTTCTTGGAAATGGTTTCTTTTAGCGATTAGTGTTTTTTGAATTTGGTAGGTGCTGACGTTGTCGTTTACAGCTTGGAGTCAAGCTATGGAAGCTGGCTTACTGTGAAGAGGGAAGGAAAGCCTCTTTGTACTGACAAAATGGCAGGTACTGACCAGTTCTTCATGTTCATATGCCTTGAACACCATATTATTCTAACCATAAACAACAAGAGTAGGCCTTAATTTCAACCCCCTTGCCCTCCTTCCTTTAATCTGGCTTTTATCATCAATAGACGGCCAAACATTCTCGTATGTTTCAACTAATTATTATTGGAAATTTCACACCTTGGGGAGTTTGTTGAGGTAGTTAATCTAACACTTGTTGAACAAAACTGTCAGTTTAGGCCAAGATGAGCATACTGTAATTGTTCCAAAGCTTAATCAACTTCTTGGTGTTCCTCCCCAAAATAGTAGTCGAACTAATAATATTAATAATAGTACTGTAATTAGCTATTTAGCTATATCAACAACAAGAAGGATAATGAGTAAAATAATAATAATCAGCAGCAGCTATGTACTAGCAGTAGCAGTTGCTGTTGTTGGTTTTGGATGAGTGTAAAGTTTGTGAAATTGATGAGTTAAGGAAAGCTACTAATGACTTTTATGAGAAGTTTTTGGTTCAAGATTCTGTTTATAAAGCTTAGAGGAGAGAATTACTCCGTTATCGCTCGTGATTTTTTACACCGGGAGGTTGTTCAAACTTGCGAGTTGCGATCATAGTGGCACAACACATTAAAAAGTTTTTGGTTCAAGGTTCTATTTATAAAGGTTTTTACACCGGGACATTCTTCATACAAGCAAACAAATCAGTCATGTTCGTTTGTATTGAGAATATGAACACAACACATTCTCAATTTCAATTCTTTATGATTTGTTCTTTGGCTGATGATTCGGGGACGTTTCCTTGTGATAGGATAAATGCAGGTGTTTGAATTAATATGTTAACATATCCTGGTCTTTCGTGTATCTCCATTCCTGCTTGCAAATTAAACTACATTCACTTCTTATTCTTTTTTTTTTTTGTGACAAGTGACAACAGTTAGCCTGATTGACATTGATTAACTGCTTAGTATATTTGGATAGGTATTTGCATATCCTTCGTTACTGGTTACCGATCCAAAACCTTACTTGACCTGAACTTAAGATTTTGAAAAGAACTGTCTGAAGGTATTGTTTTATGGGTAACAATATTGCTATTCTACCCCAACTGTCACCCCGCTTCCTCTAATTGCTGCCACCCTTCTAAATACTTCTAAACTTTCCTTACTTCAAAACACTGCATTTTTTTGTTCAGAACAATTGGTGGAGCTGTTGTGGATGGGATGCATAGATGGATGTCTGAAGATGACATATCTTGGTTAACTCAATCAAACTCCCATTATTTATGGAAAAAAAAAGAGTATTAATGTTATTTAGTTGTCAACCTTACCCTTCAACTGTCTTGAGTTTTGGCCTCCAGTTTTCATCTGAAATCAAGGTACTTTCTTTGTTAATATTATCACTGACTTTTACATCAATACATTAAAAATAAGGATTTTTGTCTTGTAAGGATATACACATTTCTCTTATTGTTGTTTTCTCTACACACTGCCAGCCCCGATCCTCTCACTTCATTTTACACAGTTAGCGCCTTACTATAGTAGCATGTATTCGGGGTTGTGGTTGTTTCTAAGCAAAAAGTGAAGTAGTCACAGCCTAAATCAACCCAAAATAATTCGATTTCCCAAACTGTAAGAACTGGACAAAAAACGACCTGAATCTGAAATGACCAAACCCATTACGACCACAGGTGACCCAGGAACCTTGCCTGGATGATATGATTTACATGTCTGGTTGAGAACTTGAGTCTTGTGAAGAACATTATCGAAAATGTTGGGCATTGATTTGGGTGTCAAGTTTACCATTTTTGTTTTTGCTTTGCTTAAGCGTAGGGAAGGTGTGGTGGAACAAGGACTTGATACACCACGAATGAAATTTGAACCCAAAAATTACACACCCAAAAATTACATTCACTGGGCAAGTTGAGACAATTGAGAATTGTGTGTGCCTGCATGAAGAAGACCATGGAATCTTATGGAAACATCAAGACTGGAGAACCGGTTTAGCATAAGTTCGGAGGTCTAGAAGGCTCATTGTGTCATTTGTTTGTACAGTGGCAAATTATGCGTATGGATTCTATTGGTACTTTTATCAGGCAAGTAGATATCTTCACTGTACATGAACTGTCTGTTTGCTACCCCTTTTGTTAGTCGAGTATTAGTGTTTCATGCTCAGTACCAAAAATTGATAATTACAACTTTTGTGGCCTTAAATTCTTGTAGGATGGGAAAATTGAAGTCGAAGTTAAACTCACTGGAATACTGAGTGTAGGAGCATTATCACCTGGAGAATCTCGAAAATATGGTACGGTTATTGCTCCTGGACTGTATGCACCAGTTCATCAGCATTTCTTTGTTGCTCGAATGGATATGACAGTTGATTGTAAACCTGGGGAGGCACTGAATCAGGTATATTGCCTTTTCTAGCCTCACTAAGCATGATTACTCAATCTGTAGGTTCTTGATAAAGAGTACTCCTATCTTTCTGGACATGGTTATTCGTCATTATTGTGGTTTCTGCTTATAAATGTGGCCATCTCTGAAATAACTCTTATTATTATGCGTCACGTAGGTTGTTGAGGTAAATGTCAAAGTTGAAGATCAAGGGGATCATAATGTCCATAACAATGCTTTCCTTGCTGAAGAAAATGTCCTGGGATCAGAATTACAAGCTATGCGTGATTGCAATCCCTTATCTGCTCGGCATTGGATAGTAAGAAACTTTACTATACTTGTAACATATTTCTTCAGATTAATATTTCCTGGCTTTCTTTCCGTATATTGAACAACAAGAAGATGAGTTCTATTAGATGCTTTTATTTAATTCCTTAACTAAGTGGATGTTACTCTTAGATTTCTTCCTTGACTATCCTTTTCTTGTACAGCTATTTTTGTTTGGTTTTCCACTGGACAAGTATTTTCAGCTTAGGTTGGCAAATTATCATGTTGCATTATACTTCAAACCTGCCTTATAGTTGGCCGTCTCAATACGATCTTCATAAGCACAACTGACTCGAACATTACATGTTTCCGGGTGACGAATAACCGAAAAGTGCAGGGAACGGTTGCCTCTTCACAATAAAAACGTGCAACCAGTTTAGTAGACCATCTACTTCATTTCATAATCCAGAATCCTGATATTGTATGATGTCGTGGATGTCTTGACGTGATCTTCATAAGCTTAACTGATCAGTCGTGGACTCGTGGTTGACATCCTTTTAACTGCAGGTCAGAAATACTAGGAGTGTAAACAGGACAGGACACCCGACAGGCTACAAATTGGTACCTGGCTCTAATTGCCTGCCTTTGGCCGGTCCTGATGCCAAATTTTTGAGGAGAGCGGCTTTCTTGAAGCATAATCTATGGGTCACAGCTTATGCAAGCAATGAAATGTATCTCGGGGGAGAGTTTCCGAATCAGAATCCAAGAATCGGGGAAGGATTGGCCTCGTGGGTTGAGAAAAATCGACCTCTTTGTGAAAGCGATGTAGTCCTTTGGTTAGTTCTTTCACCTTATTGGCTTATTGTCAATATTAAAATCAGCTTTGCTTTTAACCTATTTTTCTCAAGTAGTATGCATGCTCATTATCTGACTGGGACCTTCCTCATAATAATTGGTATGGAGTATAATTAGCCTTGTATAGTTGATTTGCTAAATAATCTCAGAAAAATTGTTCGGCTTTTATGATTTGTCACTGGTGGAAGTCTGTCACTGAGTACAACATTTGTACAGTCATATTAAGTTTGGGAATACAAATAGTCTACCTCGGAACAAAAAATACAGTTTTTCAACATAAATATTTGAAATGACGGAATAATAAGAATGACTGTAATTTTATTTGACTTTCTCATCATATTCTGAAGCTTAAGCAATAGCTTGTTTCATTGTTCAAACCACATCTGTGATCTGTGTAGTTTTTTCCTAATAGAATTGAAAAATTGCAGGTATGTATTTGGAGTCACCAATGTTCCTCGGTTAGAAGACTGGCCCGTAATGCCAGTGAATCACATTGGATTTATGCTCATGGTAAATTCTCCTATCTACATACAAACATATTTTTTGACTAGAACAGCATTTTACCATAGCAGGTCAATTTCGCTGAGGCAAATTAGTGGACTGACCTAAAAATGAAGTTTTATGATTGTCTGTTGGGGTAAATGAGCAAACTCATGGGTATTTTAAAGGGATGAGAGGCTTGAGACAAGGAGACCCCATCTCTCCTTTACTTTTCACTATCTGCATGGAGTACTTGTCTAGGCTGATGGACAAGGTGGCTGACCTACCTGGATTCACTTATCATCCTTTGTGCAAAAAACTCAAGTTGACTCATCTAATGTTTGCGGATGATCTACTTCTTTTTTGCAAAGGAGACATCAAATCTATTACTATTATTATGGAGGTTTTCAAGATTTTCTCTGCCACAACTGGTTTGAATATAAGCAATGAAAAATCAGATATATATCTAAATGGGGTGTCTGAAATTGAATCTGAGGCAATCTTGAGGTTAACAGGATTTACTAGAGGGAAGTTGTCATTCAAATACTTGGGTGTCTGCATTTCACATAAAAGGCTAACTAAGATAGATTGTTCAGTCCTTATTGACAAAATGCTTACAAGGATTAGAGGCTGGAACAAAAGGAAAATATCCTATTATGGTAGATTGGTACTTGTAAAGTCAGTGCTATCAACTATTCACAATTATTGGGCTCAATTGTTTGTTCTTCCAGCTGGGGTCATGGACAGAATACAAGCACTTTGTAGAAATTTCCTATGGGAGGGAGGTGAGTCCTATTCCAAAGCCCCTCTAGTTGCTTGGGATGTTCTATGTAAGGCTAAGGAGCATGGTGGACTGGGTCTCACAGATAGCAGATTGTGGAATAGTGCAGCTATAGGGAAACTGGCCTGGTGGATCCATTTGAAACAGGATATGTTATGGATTAGATGGGTGGATAGCATCTACTTGAAAGGGAGATCATGGATGGATTATACACCCACTGCTAGTTCTTCCTGGGCATGGAGGCAAATCTGTGCTGTGAAAGACAAATTTAAAGCTGGTTTTGAGGCTGGATTATGGGTAAGTAATACTGATAAGTATACTATTGCCAAAGGTTACAAATGGTTATGTATGGATGCTGAGCAGAGAGTTAGTTGGAGTATTGTAGTGTGGAATAGATACAATGTCCCTAAGCATGTGTTCATAATCTGGTTGATTCAAAAAGGCAGATTACTTACCCTGGACAGACTCAGGAAAATGGGTTGTTCTACATCAGATGTATGCTATCTCTGTGGGAAGGCAGCTGAAACTCATCAGTATTTGTTTGCTGAATGTGAGTATATAAAAGCCTGTTATGTGGTGCTAGGAGGATGGCTTGGGATTTATAATTGTGGAATGCAGACTGGAGAACAGATTCTCAGAGATAAGAGGCAGCCAATGCTAATCAAAGTGCTGAAATGTGCTGCTGCGGTGAGCCTGTATTACAAGGTTTGGATGGCTCGAAATTCCTACAGATTGGAGCTCTTTGTTCCAAGGCCTGAAAAGGTGATTGGTAGCATCAAGACAGAATTAAAATTGAGATTGTTAACTACTTTTACAGGTTGTATGACACAGGATATTAAATCTTGGTGTCAAGCTAGGCTATTGATCTAGTTGTTGTGGTTCTTATGAGTAGTAGCTAAGTCTTCGAAAATGGTTGTAATGGTGTATTCCTTAACGATTTATTAATATAATTCTCACATTTCCACCAAAAAAAAAAAGAAGTTTTGTGATTGCTGAATATATTGTGGTTTATTTGATGAAATAATTCATTTTAATGGTGGAATTTGGTTGTAGATCCGAGTTACGTTTGGTGATGGCCACTGCGACACATGAAAAATGGTTGAGGGGGAGAGTAAAGGCTGTTTGTTCAGGGGATACCTTGGTTATTATGGGAATGACTAAGGGAGATGCCATCCCACTTGAAAAGATGGTTACCTCAGTATCTGTTATAGCTCCTAGACTGGTTTTTTTTTAATCCCGCTCTCTGGTTTGTAGTGACATACTTCGTACTCATTTGTGCTTATACACAAGAACTTAGGTCTTAGGTGGAGTTTTCTTTGATGGTGACATTTTGAAGGTTTAAGAAAGGCCTTGAAAATTTGACCCTAAAACCAGGCTACTCATCATTCTGAGTGCGTGCATATGAATTAGTCTTGATTAATTAATTTGTATCATGCTACTTTGTATCACTTATATTGATTTTAGTCCCTGACATTGTGAATCTGAGTTTGTTTTGTAATTATGATTGTTGCGGAAGTTATAAAGAAAACGGCTTCTTTTTCCGATTGGCAGCTTCCACCATTCCCCATGTCAATTATTCATACTTACGGAGGATAAATGGAGATCTATGTGTCGATCAGAGTGACGTCGCCAGCGAGGGACATCGGCATTAGTGAGGTATCTTAAGTTTAATTAACCCATTGCTTGTGAATTATTGCTTGTGAATTAAATTAAATAAGTTAGGGTTTAGTTTTTTAGGTTGCATGCAAGTTTTACTTTCATTTCAGTGTTTTTTATTGAAGTTTCTTTTGGTGGGTTGGTTTTCTTCGGTTGTTTTCCACCGCCAAAGCATAGATACTGGTTTCATTGGATTATTTAGGGTTTTTTGATTTCACTTGTTAATTATGTTAAGTCAGTTAACAAATTTGATTCCTATATTTTTTAAATTTGGTATGTATCCCCTATTCCATTTTTTTCTATTTTAAAAGTTTGCATGTCGGGTAAGGTGTGAGAGATACATAGATGCAGAGTTTTGAGAAGGAGGCACAGATGGAGGGTTTTGGTCACCGAGTTCAAATTGAAAGGCATTTTAGGTGCGGGGGAGATGTATGTATGACTCTGCCAAGGAGTTATTTTTTGTTCTTGAATGCTTGTGTATTTGTTGGATTTTGATCTTTAATATTGAAATGTAGATCATATGATGCTAATTTTATCGCGTCTTTCGTTTTTGGTGGGGACAGTATATTGTCAGTCTTAGAGAGGCACTAGCATATTGCCATGACAAGAATGTCGTCCACAGGAACAGGAAATTTGTTGCTTGATCATGAGGTACTTCCAGTAATTTCCGAGTTTGCGTTGTTACCTTTTTACTTGTTGATGAGCCTAATTTATGGTCCATCTTATACTGCATTGGTGATTGACAGAGAAGTTGCTTGCTTAGAAATGAACTACCGGAATGATTCTTAACTGATTTGTTAGAACATTCAGTGAAATCCGATTTGCCAAACTTTATGAAATTCCAGCCTAAATACTGGCATGTAACATCCCTTTTGTATCTGTGTTAAATCAATTTTGAAAGTTAGAACCGGTATTTGTAGTAGCACTTCAATATTGTTCAATGTTGAAGTAAATATACCCCCTTGAGCCTCAGTTAAATATTATTTAGGGTTTTAAAAGTTTGAATGTCGGGTAAGGTGTGATAGATAGATAGATAAATGAAGAGTTTGTGAAACAACTTTACTAACCACCAACTGTTTCCCATAGCGACTTGCTTGAACTTCGTATTAGGTACTGAATTTGTTTTTTGTATCCCATTTTTTAATAGGCTTTGGTTCTCTGAAAAGTTCTTTTGAGGGATGGAGGAAGGATTCGAAGACAAAGATGTCCATCTATGTAAAGATAAATTGTTTTAAAGGAGGAAAAATAACAATCGCAACATGAGGAAGGCTAATAATTACGCAGGTTTTACTAATATCTTACAGAGTATGAGGAAGCATTCACACCTAATAATTTACTTTACTATTTCTCCAACAATTATGACTAGGGGTGGTCATCGGTCCAAAACCGGACCGGAACCGGTTTGGACCGGAACCGGAATTGGAAAAAATTATGGACCGGGACCGGACCGGCATATAAAAATTCCGGACCGGGACCGGACCGGAAAAATTCCGGTCCAAGACCGGACCGGACCGGTTGGACCGGAATTTAAATATTATTTCAAATTCCGGTCCAAAAATTCCGGTCCATTGGACCGGTTGGACCGGTTGGGACCGAATCGGACCGGTTTGGACCGGATTATAATATATTTTTAAGGAAAAAATTAAAAAAAACATAAAATATAGTTTTTCCGGTCTAACCGGTCCGGACCGGAAAAATCCGGTCCCGGACCGGACCGGACCGGAAACCGGAATCTTGAAAAATGGTGGACCGGAGACCGGACCGGATTTTTTAATTCCGGTTCCGGTCCGGTAGATTCCGGTCCGGACCGGTCCATTTTTCCGGTCCGGACCGGATTTTGCCCACCCCTAATTATGACGAAGCGTTTATTAGAAATTGCATGATATGGAATCTAAAGCCAGCATTCGTGCAGTCATTTTCTGTTGTAATCCCGGTCTTAAGTCTGTTTGCCAACAAAATAAAAGTGTCATTTGGCTTTGTAGTGCTATCATTCTATCTTCCATTTTACAACTGTTGTGCTATAATGATTTTGTATTGACATGGCATTTTTCAAGCATTCACGTCAATTTTGTAATAAATACTACACTTGTTCCACCATCTATCGCATTTCTTTCAATTGATACACTACCGACTTCCGCTTAGAATTCCACCAAATTGGGGTATAATAAAAAAAAGCTAGTGGGGTATGATGGGAGAAAGTTAGGCGGCTGATTTGTGTGTGATTGACACCCATGACCCACTCATGAAAATATTATATCTTCATATTTGTACTTCTTAAAATTTTAATACTCAATATTAACTTCAATACTCCATGCATTAAATGCTCAGATTTATACACAAACATCATCTCCATCTTTTATGTTCCTTCCATGCTAAGCCAACACCAAAATTTGTAAAACCATTAAATTTTCTCTCTATTTTCCAGTATTTATCTCTCAAAATTTCAAAAAAACGGCATTTGAATAATCATTACCATAATTAGTAGAACCCCAAAAAAAAATGGCGGCTAATTTTCATCCTTACAACTTACAAAAACCACAATAATATCACTTTTATTATAAACATAAGAAAGAAACAAGCATCAAAGAGGACACCACCAATTGTTTGATTTTCAGATTTAATGTGTATTTCTAATGACAGTGTAATTTACAAGTAATGTTCTCATTCTTGCACAATATGTCACCATGTACAATTTGGTACCATAATGGATACATATGTAAACAATTGACATTCTTAGTATATTTCTTATGGCAGTGTATTTTACAAGTATTGTCTTCCTTCTTGCAAAATATGTTGTCATATACAATTTGGTAACAGACTGGGTAAATATGTAAACATTTGACATTCTTGGTGTATCTCTTATGGCACTGTATTTTACAAGTAATGTTATCATTCTTATACAAACTATTACCATAGTGAACTCGATAGGGTAACATCTATAATCTATAATATATATTAAAAGTCAACCCTTAAATGTTCACTAAACCCCAACAAAATAAATCAACGTCAGCTTGAAAAAGCCATGTCAATTCCACATAGGCGAAACAAAGCCACGTCAATTACACGTCATTCATTTTAATTTATAAAATACTACTCCCTCCTATTCACTGTTTTCTTCCCCTTTCATTTTCCCCTAAGAAATAAGAGAGTGGATTTGGACCACACAAAACACACCATTGAATTTGGACCACACAAATCAACCCAAAAAAGGAAATAAGGAAGAAAACCTGAATAACCGAAAAAGGAAATAGGGAAGAAAACCCTGAATAGGAGGGAGTATTAAAATGCTAGGATAAAAAAGCCACATGATTTTCACATTTCTATTACTACATAAGAAATTAAGAACGAAGAAGAATAAATAATGTTAAAAAAATGTTGTCACTAATTCAATATTTTTTTAAATAATAATAATAATAATAATAATAATAAAAGTACCCGTTTTATAAAAAAAAAGTTAATAATAATAATGAATAATACTAATTACAATAATAATTACAATAATAATGTCACATTCAATATATTTTATTATGGCTTTTCCTCTTCCCCCACTCATTCTAAGTTTTCCTTAAATTTTTACATTATATATATTTCATTTCTTCAAATGAAATTACATATGTTATGTGTAGATTGATATATTGTTGGTGACTTTTTTTTATGGATTTTCACATTTCTATTAGTAAATTAATTCTAAATTCTTTATTTTGTTGTGTTTTATAGGTTTTATTATTGTCATGATCTTCTTTCAACACTTTGTAAGTTACTACTTTCACCTATCCTTTTTGCTTTTTTTTTATTAATAATTATCTCCTTAAGTTCGTGAAATCATGGTGTTATCTATGCAAAATTGTTACTTTTATTCACCTTCTATATTAATTTAGCAGATAATTTACATTATTATAAAGATCATATAAAGCAAACTCATTATTTGCTTAACCCTTTGATTTTCATATACTCCGTATAACTTTTATTCTTACCAAGTTTAGGAGATCTATTCATTATTTTTGGGTAATCAACAATGTACAAAACTTTTGTGACGAAGGTATAAGTATGCCTCCTCTCTTTCTCATTCATCTATTTATGATTTTATTCTTTGAGAGGAGTATATGTTAATCAAACCTAAATATATGATTATGACAACGAGAGTATATATATGTTTTTTCTTTATAAAAATGATATGCTTAATTATTGGTATATTGTTTACTTTTCATATCGTGTAGGTTGTTTGACAGCTTCATGAAGGCACTACTCCGTACGTAATAAGTATTCGCCTTTTTTCAAAAGGAATGTAGAGGAGTATTATTTAATTTTTACAATTTATTTAATTTTTCCTTAATTGATATGTATATAAATATATAGTCGTAATATTGATATGTATATATAAATATATAGTCGTAGTATGATTTGAATACTAATGAGATGCGATAGGATACATTTAATTTTGTTGTCTTATTGTCACATTCAAGATGTTTTAATAGGTTTTTCTCCACTTATACTTTTCCTCTTCCCCATCATTTTAAATTTGTATTTAATTTTAACTCTTCATCTTACTCTTGAATTCATATTGAACGTTAAAAACTATTATCTATTATTTTTATGAGTATATATTTAGCTTCATATTCACTTCATTTTCTTGATTTGTTCTTTTAATTCTATTGGTAAA
>JAGPOY010012065.1:0-10808 GCA_018983105.1 Silene uniflora
GCCTGGCCCATGGGCAGGACGTGCAATGTTCATGGGCCGGCCCATGGAATTTAATATTATTATTAATTTTTTTTTAAAATGTTTCATATTGATATTTGATAGTTGTGCCGTGCTTTAGTGATTTGCCAACTTTGAAATGGGCCGTGCCTTACGTTACTTCTTTCCTTACTTAATTGAGTTAATTCATTAATTGTACTCACCTAGTCATCTCCTCCAGTTAACACCCCCACGGCCCCACTTCCCAAAATAATAAAAACAATCAAACTTACCTCCCCCAATTCCCAAGAGAAAAAGAAACATACATCGGATGTAATACCTCCAACTTTTTTGTTTTTGAGCATACATGTAATTTTTTTGAGCTTATTATTACTCAAACTTTATTTGTTTTTGAGCATGTGTATTTTTTTTGAGCATATTAAAGTTTATAAGTTAAATTTTAATTTTTTTTTCCGTCATAACTCAAATTTAACTAAACTTATGTGTAATGTTTTTGAGTTTTATTATAATTTTTTAGAGCTTAATGTTTAAGTGAATAAACTCAGAAACTTTATATTAAAACTCATAAGTTTTAAAACAAAACTCAAAAACTTTATTATAATGCTCAGAAACTATAGAATTGGAGGTAATACATCGGATGTACCATCCACTTACTGCAATTCCCAAATAATAAAAACAAAATAAATAAAAACTTTATCCTGCCATCTTCAACCCTCCATGTGCTATGCCATCTTCAACTTCAACACTCAAGAGCTCTAATCCAGCCATAAATGGTTAGTAATTGGCGTGCCAAAGTCGAGCCGGGCCGTGCCAGGCCCGCCGTGCCTGGTACGTACCGTGCTTGACTGCGGCGTGCCTGGGCACGATGAATTTCAATTTCTCGAGCCGGAGCCCGCTGCTAGCACGACCGTGCTGGGCTCGTGCCACCTTGATTTTGACGCCGTGCCGGGCTGGGCCGTGCCGAATTTCGTGCCTGGTCGTGCCGCCCATCGGCCCACGGCCCGAACTGCCATCTCTAGTTGGGTCACCCGGGATTTGGGGCT
The DNA here is from genome assembly GCA_018983105.1 of Silene uniflora. Classification (NCBI taxonomy): domain Eukaryota; kingdom Viridiplantae; phylum Streptophyta; class Magnoliopsida; order Caryophyllales; family Caryophyllaceae; genus Silene; species Silene uniflora. The sequence continues at coordinate 1,041 of JAGPOY010012065.1, forward strand.
CAATAGTAATTTACTTTAATGGATAAAATAATTAGGGATAATTTACGTGGTATTTATGGGGTTTGACTTAATTCACGTAGTACCCCTGGTTTTAGAAATGAATACATAGTACCATGAGCTTTCGTTTTAGTGCAGCATGCCCTTTAACCTTTAACTCTGTCAAATATTGTAACGGTAGCATGTTTAACTACAACTAACTAATATGACTTTCACCAAATACTCATGAGGTTTGAGAATTGTGCACCAAATACTCTGTAACCAGAAATACATATAACGGCTACAGAAGTAGCTGTTGGACTGAGTTATTGCAGATAGAGAGAGAGAGTTGATGTTACAATTGAGAGTACAAATCATTGAGCTGCTCTTAAAACACTACTTAAAACACATTCCAACTAAAAATGATGTTGGACTGAGTTATTACCTAATATCTGATGTGACCATAATTAACGCACTTTTATCCCCTTAACGAACCAAGTTTTGCATGCCGTTACGCACTTATTAGGGTCCTTTCTTGCTCTTTAGCTTCCTATTTGCACTTCTATCGGATTTGAGCTTGCTTTTAGGTAAAGAAGCTAAATCATGCACAAATGGAGCATTTCGGAGCTAAAATGACGATATCCAAGTACCTAGCATGTAGAGGAGACGTAACCAAAGGCCAAAGTCAAGATTCGGAGCTAAGTAGAGCAGCCCCCACGGGCTAGGAGCAACCCCCATGGGTTTTGGAGCAGGGTAGATCAAGAAGGAGCTGAAGGGCGTTGAACCCGGGCAACTTAAAGTCGCCCCGAGCGGGTTCAACCCGACCCGAGCGGGTTCAACCCGACCCGAGCGGGTCTGAAGGCAAAGTGACGCGGACTCGCCGTCTCTGACCCGAGCTGCTCTCTAATACTCCGCCATGTCCTTGAACGACACTCCACCTCTACTTAACTTAATTGTTGTACTTAGTATATATACCCTCTCTTCCATTAGGGTTAGGAGAGCTACTTTAAGGGATATTTAGGGTTATTCCTTGTAATCAAACAATTCTAATTCAATCTTTACTTAATCTTAGATTTAGCTTGAAGAATACTTGCGTTTATTGAAGATTTGACAATTCTTCATTTATCAAAGGGTTTCATAATATTTCATTATTGTTCAATCTTTACTAGTTGGTATAATTATTCCTAATCTCTATTTAATCTCTTGTTAATTTATTTACATGTTCATCATGATTTCACATTTTAGTATGATCCATTTCCTTACTTATTCATCTATTACCATGATTAGTGAGTAGTTCCCCAACTAGGGTTAATGGGGTGAATTAGGGGAAGAATTATGGGATTGGATTCATGCTTATGTCGAGGATTGATTGATTGATTAAATTGTTGTTGTGATATCTAGCTTACTGCAAATGTTATGTTTGATGAAATGCTTTCTTGACAACCATGCATGGATAGTTAATTTAAAAATATTTTCTTGTGTACGGGTACGGTGTTTCGCTTTTGTTGAGTTTTCCCCATAACAAAAGCCCTATCTAAGGAAGCAATCTAAGGATAAAATTTCATTCCTCAAGGTGGTTCTAATCATTTTCTTGTGTTTGATATTTTGCATGCCTAGAAGATCACGAGGCTATCTTGTGCCTCTTGATCACGAGTTAGAGAGAACGTTGAGAAGCGTTAGGAGAGCTCTTAAAACCTTAGGAGCCCTTCTATTTCAACAACGGAGAATTTAGGAGAACTTGTAGACGTAGGAATTAGTGAAGTTGAGAGGATAGTTTTCACCAATCCTTTTGCAATACAAAGAGAGGAGAACCAAATTCCAAACAACCCACATAAAAACAACCCACATCAAAATCAACCAATCATGCCTAGAGGTGGCAAATCGGGTCAATCGGGTTGGGTACGGGTCGGGTGAGTTTGGGTCGGGTCATTTCGGGCCTGTCACAGAATTCGGGCCGGGTCGGGTCACTTTCGGGTTTCGGGTCAATTTCGGATGACCTGTTATCGGGTCATTACGGGTCGGGTCACTTTCGGGTATGAGTAATTTTGGCTTGGGTTGCTTTCGATTTAATGGCTAAGCACTTTACTTAGTACTATTTTAATTCATAAATACTATTTTGGGCCATTTCAAGTCATTTGGGATGAGGTCAATTATGAGTCGACTCATTTTGAGTCGGGTCACCTCGGGTCGGGTCAACATTGGGTCAAATAATGTTCGGGTCGGGTTTGGGTTGGGTCGGGTCAATTCGGATTTCGGGTCATTTTCGGATCAAGTAAGTTCGGGTCAATTCCGGGTCTCGGGTCAACCTTTTTGGGTCGGGTCATTCGGGTCTCACCTATTTTGCCAGGTCTAATCATGCCTAAGATTTCATCTCATTCTGTACCTACCGAGGAGGACTTCCCAAATGGAACTCCTACCCCCGCTCATCTAACTGGAAATTTCATAGCCAAAACCGCTTTTATTCAACTTGTGGAGCGAAGTCAATTTGGAGGAATGCCTAGTGAAGATCCACATCTTCACATGGAGACATTTTGCGACTATTGTGAGACTATATCTCACCATGGTGTCACCCAAGACCAAAGTCGATGGGTCTTGTTCCCTTTCTCTTTGATTGGCACCGCTAAACAATGGTTGAAAGGTTTGGACAAAGCTAATCTTGGAATTGATTCATGGAAAAAATTGACCTTACCTTTCTACAAAAAGTTCTATCCACCGGAGAAAACCAACATGCTAAGAGCCCAAATCACAGGATTCAAGCAAAGAGACGAAGAATCACTCTATGAGGCTTGGGAAAGATTCAAATCCATATGTCGTTCATTCCCTCATCATGGTCTCACCGAGTGGTTTCTTATCCAACAATTTTGGAATGGACTCTATGAGGATTCAAGGAATGTACTCAATATGGGATCCAATGGAAGATTCACTGAAATTGATGACAACCAAACACGGGGCAAAAATTGAGGAGATGGCGATTCACAACTCTCAATATTGTAGGCCTAGGAAGGCTACTAGAGGAGGAAGATATGATGTCGACTCCGTGACACAACTAGGTGCCGACTTGAGTGCACAATCATGCTCCCATATTGGTACCATGAGTTCAAATCTTGAGAAAGCTCTAACCAAGATGGATGAAGCTTCAGGTACATCAAACCAACCACCAAGCCAACATGTCACTGCTATGACAATGGCACCATCAATCCCAAGTGGGATTTGCGAAAATTGTAGAACATTGGGACATGACAAGCAAGAGTGTAGAGGTACAATTGAACAAGTAAATGCTTTCCAAGCATATAGAAATGGTACTCCATACTTCAATTTCTATAACGAGAACACCAAGTATCATCCCAACTTCTCATACAAAAGCCAAAATGTTCAAAACCCACAACCTTTGTACATCCCACCTCCAATGAGAAACCAAATCCAAAGACCACCTTTCACTCAAAACCAAAATTTCCAAAATCACCCTTCATATAACCAATCTTATGAGTCATAAGTTATGACCATGCTTTTGGTGTCCAAAAGACGGTCATGCAAATGCAAAAGAACTAAAAAGACTTTTTCACCCAAATGCAAAAAGATAGCCAAGCAAAGGATGTCATAATCAACAACATCCTAGCCCACAACAAGATGATTAAGACCCAAATTTCTCAATTGGCCTCGTCTAGTTCACCAAGACAAATAGGGCAATTGCCTCCTCAAAGCAATCCCCCTACAAGGAACGAAACGGCCAACGCTATTCACTTGAGAAGTGGTACTCATTATGATGGCCCGATGATGCAAAGTGAGGAGGAGGAGGAAGAAGTTGTTGTTGAAACAAGAAGCATAAGAGATGAGAAAAGTATGGAAGAAAAGAATGTTGGAAAGAAAGGAGAAAGAAGGGTTGAGGCTAGCACGAGTGAAAATGAGCAAACCAAGGAAAAAGGAGTTGAGAAGAGAAAGGCAATTGATGAGGAGCCTATTACCATTAAGTTACCATTCCCAAGTAGGCAAATGAAGCCTAAGATGGGGATAGAGAACTTGGAAAATTTGGATATTGTGAAGAACTTGGAAGTATCTATCCCATTTACCGACTTGATCACACATGTATTGGCTTATGCCAAGTACATGAAGAATATACTCACGAAGAAGAGATCTATTGGAAAGGTAGAAACACGATGATGTGAACTGGTTCCGACAGAATACGATCAAGATAATCACCCCAAGTGGCACATACAAGTTGATGATTCCAGTTTTTCATTATGACTGTAAAAACAAAATTTAAAATCGAGTGAAAAGGGGTAAAATGGTGACTGAGAATTGACTAGCGAAGGTGTGGAGTATCCTTCAATTGATTCTACCAGCAATACTATGATCATCTTCATTACTAAAACATATACAAAGTATATCTTATCAAAAATCAAACCCAAAATCAACAACTAAAAGATAAATTAAAACCAGGTGAATAATTATCAAAACCTAATTTAATCTTTCACAGATACATAAAATGAAAGTAAACATAAAACACAGAAATTGTTATTCACTGAAAAATCGACAGAAAATTAGACCCAAATTAATGAAATCACACCAGAATTAACGAAATTAATATCATCAAAATTAAATTAAAGCCTGAAGAAAAATAGTATCAAACTTTGAGATCAAGAGTAAATCCTAAACACAAATCCAAAATAAAATCAAGGAATTGGATGACAATGGATATTCACAAAATAAATGCAAGAGAGTTTCATGTAGCCGTGATAGGCGACGTTGATTCCTATTTCTCCACTTGCACGATTGAGGTTGTCGCTGTCATCAAATTCAGTGTTTGTGAGTGTAAAAGTGAAGGAAAAAGGTGGAGGTGTGTGTCGTTAAGGAAAGAGCAACGAAGGGATTGAGAGCAAAGGAATGATAAGAGCGTTTGAGAGTAATGGGACGAATGGAGGGCAAAGACCGAAAGGCATTGATGAAGGACTCTTTGATATACTCCGTTTACTCTAGGCCCTAGTATAAACCGTAAGTTCTAGAATGTCTTCTATTTATAATCATAGTATGACCCCACCTTATGCAATTCTTTATAAGTAGTATATTCATCATACTTACATTATGTTTCAACGTAGGACATATAACATACTGAGAAGTACACAATCTTTTATATTTACAAATTATATGAAATCTATGCTCTATTGATAGCATTTCTTACTTGAAATCAAATTATATTATTTTCATAATTTATTTAACGATATTTTTTTGCCAAATGAAATACTCCGTATAACTTTTTAAAAATTACAACCTTTTATAATTTTTTAAAATTTACTATATCTTTAAATAGACAAACTTTAAAATTTGATAAAAAATGCCTTTTCAGGTGAAATATGATGTGAATGGACTGGTTTGCTGTTCAATCAATGTTTTACCTTTTACCATGTGTTCATTCATCTTTGATGTGAAACGAGGTCGAATTAATGTAAAACTACTCGTTATAATATTGAACAGACCGTCGTACTGTTCGATTGACCTCAGAAAGTCTGAGTTTAATAAAATCGCAGCGGAATATGTTGTATTTTTGGTATTTTTATGTAAGATGAATGCAAGAAAATAAAAGGATATGAATTAGTTGTGAAAATCTCGCAAGATCCCTCCACTAAGACTAGGATATGACGTGAATAAGCTCTCCTTCCTCGCAAGAAATTCGAAGATATACACGAATGGTGGCTCTCACCTCGCAAGGATCGAATCAGACTAACACTCAACCTCGCAAGATCGAATGGATCTTATTTCACCCTCGCAAGAATGAAATAATAAACTCTAATAACTCGCAAGCAATTAGAACTAACAAGAACTCTTGTATTAAACTCTCAAGTTGTGTAATTAAAATTGAACTAGTTTTGGGACCCGTGGAAATCACGGGTTTTTTTGTTTTAAGTTTCTTTGTTGGATTTCGTTCCGTAAGCCTTTTTTTCGATAAGCCTTTGTTTCGATTTTCATTTTTCCCGTTTTGTCCATTTTGGAGGCCTAATTGGTTTTATTTTTTGTCGTTATTTTCCCCTTTTCTGGTTTTTGGTTGGTTATGACTTATGAGAACTACCCGATTTTGAATTTCCTCTTTCATTTTAAAATTTGGTTGTATCTCTGTCGGTGAAACTAACACAAAACAACAGTCGTTCTTAGCTCTCTCTATTGCTAGTCCCGTTTTTGGCCTGAGCGATAAATCCTGCCAAGGTTAAATTGTCGTCATTCGGATCCTTTGACACCTTTTTATGCTCTTCCCCGCCATCCCCAGTTTAGATGATGGTATTTGTTGAGATGCATGAATAATTAAAAGGTGAATACATTAATAATTTTGTATGCAACTATGTCAAAATTTATGAATACTAATTTATAACTACTAATAATTCATGAGACTTCTATATTATTAAATTGGTTTAATAGTGTTATTTAATTTTCTCCATAGTTTAAATTGTAATGAATAAAGAGAAATGTAGTAAAATACGCATTTGTAACTCATCTAAAACATGGACTCTAAATACACATAATTTACATGTAAAATTGAGCTTTAAATCATTTACATGTATTGTGATATAATTCGCTTTAGTAATAAATAATCATTAAGGTTCTTGTTAAACTACCCTATTTAATTAACATTGATTTATTTTATTTAATAAGATGATCTTTTATTTCCTTTAATCTTATTATACTTTATATTTGTGTTAATATAATTTATGTTTTATCTCCACCTCCATTCACAAAATCTTCTTTCTTCCCTATAATAAATTATTGAATTTAATGTGAAGAGTAATTACAAAAAAAAAATCTTATATAAATATAATAAGAATCCTAATTTAAAATTTCTTACCAAAATATCATCAAATCTATAATAAATTAATTGTGTACATTGAAAATTTTATGAGTTAAAAAATTTCAAGACTCTAAAGATCACATCTAAATTTCATACTTTATAATTAAAATTGGCATTTTAATTAATGTTTTCATAAATAAATGCGCTTGTAAATCAATTAAGATTTTTCATACTCATTTTTTTAACTGCTTTCATATGATAAAATACTGATTGAAAATGATTATATTTTTTCTTTGATAATTGTAAACTTAAATATTCAAAAATTATACTACTTAAAAAATTACACATTTACTTATTTATTTAAAATTTTAATAAATAAGTAGAATTGGTTTTAGAAATATTAGTTACAAACACCAAAAAAAAAAAAATTTAAATTAAAAAAAACTTTTTATTTTTCTCTCCTTTCGTTATTAAATGAACTATCCTATTTATTTAACCATTATTTCTTTTATTTAATATGATGACCTTTCTGTTTTCCTTCAACATTATTACACTTTGTATTTATGTTACCATAATTTTTTTATCTACCCCTTCATTCGCAATATCTTTTTTCTTATCTATAGTAAATTGTTGAAATTAGTGCGAAAATTAATTACAAATATTTTCTTATATTAATATTATAATAATTAAGACAGTCCTATTGTGAAAAAAAAACATCTTATTTATCACCAATAAATGATTTTTATTAACGCAAATGAAAAGTCTCATATCTATAATTTGTGTTACGGAGTAAATAACTTTAAGCTAGTAGTTTGTTTATATTGCAATTATCCCTCTTTAATTTGTTTGATCTCACATTACTAACAATCACTGGAAAAATTTATCACTAAAAAAAAGTTACAATTTTAATAACATACTTAAAGAAAAGGATCTTATAGCTTTAAACATACCAAAAAAAGCCATTGAGAGTAAATACGAAGAAYGATGAAATTCCAAAAGGACAAATTGKAATTAAAAAATAAGGATTACAATTTTGTCATTCATTCTCGAACTCACTTTAGTATTTAGTAATCTAAMATTTTTCGTCTATGGATTTTGTATTCAACCAAAAGAATTAGTCGCTAAAAAATCACACAAATTTCGTAGTCTTAATAAACTCATAGATGTGTGCAGTAAATGGTAAAATGTTGATAGTTTTTTTTAATTAAACTGTTTGCTCAATTATTTGTTTTGACATTTAAGAAGCAAATATAGATACGGAAATCTCTAATTAAATTTGGTAGGGTATTATAAGTGGAATTTACTTAAGAGATGTCACATATGTTTTAGATGGCTCAAGAAAATGCCATCTCACATGCTCAAGGTAGCATTTTTATATTGTTTATAGATTATAGATAGATAGATAGATATAACATGTCACCACATATAAGATATTCATATTATCATTTTATATTACACACCATAATAGAAAAAGAAAACCCGACAAATATGAAAGAGTATTCAAGCCAAAAGAAAAGTGTAAAGAAGATTCATTACCATTATTTCTAATTTCAAGTAATATTATTGATATGCGAGTATGTCACCCTCCTGCAATTTGAAAACAAACACAAAATAATAACTAAATTAGATTATAACTATTAATTTGAAACATGATAAGGATAAAAATGAAACAATACATTTAGTTCTCTATATATTTTTTACCTACCGACTTTTATAATAAAAATGAAAATTAGGATTGGTGTGATATTTATATAAGATCATTTTTGTAATTAATTCTCCTATTCATTTCAACAATTTATTTGGAGGAATAAGAAATTTTGTGAATGAAAGGAAGACTAAAAATTATCATAACATAATTACTAATAATGGTGATTAATAATATACTACCACTAAAAAAAGAATTATATGTTGGATTCATAACCATACTTGTAAGTGAAAAATAAAAAGCTTATATTAATTTATGATTAATGAGTAAATTAGTTACTTTTAGTATTCCTTAATAACATTAATGTTGATGATAAAATTTTGGAATATTAAAAGTTACAATTTATGTGAATAAATACTAAAAATTAATATTGATAGAAAAAAGGTTATGTTATAAATCTTAGAATCTATTAAATTCCCACTTTAATAACCCTTGAATATTTTTGTAGATGACTTGTGAAATATAATAATTAATTTTAATTTTTAAATTTTTAGATAATCACTTTATTTTCGGTTCCTTGGGTTGGTTTGACCATTAAGAATTACTTAACTTAGTATGTTAATTATATTGCATATGTAAACTATCTATGTAATATATTTTTCTACTTATGATTAAAGAATAAATTAATGATTTTTAGTATTCATAATATTTTTTATAGTTCAAGATAAGACATTAAATAAATTCAAAAAATTATTACTGAGAGAAAAAAGGTCAAAAGTGTATTAAAAGCTATCAATTTTCACCTTTTAATCTTCCCCTTTAATATTTTTTTTTTTATAATAATATGTTTTTTTAGATGCACACTTTTTAAATAATGACGTGGCTTTGACATGTCTTTCTTTCGCCAACATGGAAATGACGTGGCTTTGACATGGCTTTCTTTCGCCAACATGGAAATGACATGGCTTTTTAGGTGAATGTTTAAAGTTTGCCTTTTAATATATATTATAGATTAACTTTTGTAGATTCGTCGAGATACTCGTATTTGGTGGCAATTCCAATTGTCTTAATCTGATTTGAAAATATTACATTGAGTCGAAGCATCGAAGTTAAGAGCCAAGCCGGCTTGACGTGCCCACAATTTTATTACTCCATATTACAATAAGTACACATGTAAAATGGGAAGACTGAAGATAGACTCTTGAATACGTTATAAATCGTATTTATTTAAAGCTAAAATACATATTAGTCGTAATTTAGGCTTCGAAAGCAAAAGGAAAAACTTGATTTTTTTATCAGCCTGCGTTTCTGGATATGCAACATAGTTGATATTTTAGGCTTCGAAAGCAAGTGAGATGTACGAAATGTTTGAATG
>JAGPOY010012081.1:0-11609 GCA_018983105.1 Silene uniflora
TGCCAATTTTACGACTTTTGTCCGAAATCGGTTTTATCAAAGTAAAATGTTAAAATTTAGTTTAAATAACCTTTAAACATTTTTAAACTATCAAAAATAATTACATTACTTTAAAATAAAATAAAATTATATTTTATCAAATTATTATTATTTCAAATAAATTAATATTAAATTAAAAATAGATTAAAATATTATTTTTAAAGTATAATAAAGGTCTCCAAATTACGGGGTGTTACATACCATAATTAGAAGATACTACTACTAAGCACACATTAGTGATATATTTTGATTTTATTACACATATGGAAATCCCCTATTTACTAAATTAACTCAAATATTTTCCCTTCAAAAAACATCTTTTTAAATATGGAAACTATTGATAATTTAGTTATATTCACTAAATAAGGAAATTAATAAATATAATGTATTTCATTATATAATTCTTTACATTTAAATTAATATTTTCATCTAAATACTAAACTATAACATTTAATTAAATATAAATAAAGGCAAACAATAAACATAAATCTTTTATTGATGCTACAATTTGAGAATGACTTGACTCATGGATAAACAAAGTTATTAAAATCGTTTTGATTAGTCTCGGGATTAAAAAATTTGAGAAAATTTATAAATTAGAATCATTAGCTTTGTGGCATAAAAAACACTTTTAAAAAAAATACATTTTAGCACATTACTCAATTCTCTTGGATTAATTTTTTGTTATAATTTTTTTCCTCAAAACAAAAGATAATAACGAGAAAAACGAACAGTTAATGAGATATGCCTATTATTTTACAGTTCAAGTTACTCATTTTTCTTGAATAATTTTACAGTTTAATTCTTTGTTCTCATATAAAAATATAATGACTTGAGATATTAAAAACTAATGAGGTGTTAATTCAACATGTTAAAGTAACACAAAAATAAAAACTCTATAAATACCGCGCATTTATTGCGCGGGATCTAAACTAGTAAAAGACCAACTAACAGAATTTGAATCGACACAAAGAAGACAAATATCGTCTAGAATGGTATAAAACTCGCTTCGGCCTTCTTCTTCTCCTTCAAAGAATCAATGACTTCTTTACAATCACTCTCCCCAATACATTCATTCGAACCCCTGCTAACATGGCTTCGGCCTCCGCCACTCGGACCTCCCATTCAAATCGTCTTTTTTCCGCGAAACCCCACCTCGCTTCTCCGCTTTCGTCCCTACACATTACACCAATTCCCATCCCCATACCGCTCTTAACCCCCGCATCGACATTTATCTTCACCACATTTCCACTCGATCTCCTACAACCCTGGACAACGACCCGCTACATAAACGAACCCTCAAGGATGACAAAGATCTTGATGGAAAAAAAGGAGATTCCTCCCGAGTAACAAATTCTCATAATCTTGGGATGGCAAACGCAAATTTTTAGGATGCTTTTTGTTGGTGAAGGAGTGATAAGTCCATATTATATAGAATTTTACCCTATCTTTAGCTCACATTTTACTTGCTATTTGCACTTTTATTAGTGTTTTATTGAGTTAATATTACTTTGTAGATGTTTTACTTGCATTTGCTATTTTTGTAGGAATCTAAGCACTTAAAGGCTTTTTCCACCACATTGAGCAAGGAATCGGACTAGGCAAGGACCATGGCATGACAAGTTTATAATAACGTTGGTCCAAATTACATTTCACTAATTATTTTAGTGGAAATGTAAACAATTGATCGTTAATATGCAAAGACCATATAAGAAGACTAGAGAAGAGCTTTGGATGCTAGCATTTGGTGCTAATTATCACATTCAACCGGGTGATTAAAGAGCATTAAGGGCAAAGCATTGGATCCTTATTGCATTAAACCAAGACTTGAAGACAAAATACCCGGAGACCAACGGTCCCGATCGGGTTCAACCTGTCCCGGTCGGGACGACCTGATTTTAGGTGTAAATGTTCTTCTTACGTTTCACCTCCTATTCACTATAAATAGGAGGTGTTGTACGACGTCTTACACACTCTTCTACACCTTATTTCATTAGTGTTTAGCATAGTTTACACATTTTCATATCTCTCTTACAAATCTTGTAATTCATAATTTAGTTTAAGCTTTCCATTGTTAGACAATTACAATTTACGTTCTTAATACAATTCCGTTTCAAGTTATAATTCAAGTTCTCTTCATTTGGTTTATTCGGTTTATGTTCTTCCATTACAAGTTCTATTTCCTAATTTGGTAATCATATTTCTCCTTTTATTTGTTATTGCGTTTCTATTATGTCGACTATAACATTTATATTTAGTTTCAATTACATTATGAGTAGCTAATTCACTAGTCTAGGGACTAGGGGAGATATGTAATAATAGTATTTGCAATATGACATAACTAGTAGATGTAACATGTTGTTCATAATGTTTCTCTATCACATGCATGCTTTGGTTAATATTAATCTATGTTAAAAGTGCACTAACATTGGTTAAGTGAGTTAACTCGTTCCCTTAGTCGATAGACGGGGAGGCTTGAGAAGAACATATACATGTGTGAGTAGAGTGAACTAATCATATCGAGAGATCCATTAGACTATTCTATGGTTGATGATGCTAATGTCGTGAGACGGGTATCATTGACCTAAACAATCGAACAATATTATATCTGATGCGTGTCGTTATACACCAAAAATAAGACCTAAGTCAACCAACTAAGAAGCTAGCGGAAGTAGGGTCGATCTCCACAGGGAGGTAACTAACTATCTATAATCTATTCTGTCTAAGTCACAACTTGGGGGTTTAAGTTGGTTTTAACTAAACTACAAGTTTTAAAAGAGAAATAAAGGAGAGAAAATAAAGCAAGAAATATCGAGTAAAAATCAGATAAAAGAGGAATATGCCAGGATTCGGTCTGCTATGGTATCTGCACTATCGGATTAACTAGTTCAGTTGGTCTATCGATAAAAAGAGCAAGGTTATCTCCTTTCGGTCTCAAACCAATGATTATACCATTTCGATCTCTAATCGCCCTAGGGTCTCCCTAATTGACTTTCGCCCTAACTAAGAATCACCTATCGTATCTAAGCAAGTCTACCCTTCCAATCGTTCGATCTAGGTCGGGGTTAACTAAATAACTGATCTTCTGCGTGCACTCATTCAACCAATCTCAATTAAATTACATAAAACGATTCTCGTCTCAAGACTAACCTAACAACTCAAACCCTATCATGCATCTACCACAGGTTTCCTCATCCTAGCATATCAATGGATTTAGCTACTCATGCTTGCGATGGTATAAATATCATAAACAAATGAATAATTAACAATAGACATGATAACAATGAAATTAAATTGCATAAACTAAATTAGGGCAGAAATTAAGAGTAGAGAAACAAGAGATTAAAAGCAATAAATAAAGGATTAAGATTAAAGAGAAGAAGGGATTACAATCTCAAGCAAATCCGGCGTAAAGAACTCCAATCCGATCAATTGCAAACCCAAACCAAAGTTACAATAAAGAGTCAAAGTGGAAGGTGAAATGTTTCTGATTAAGAGTGTGAGTAAAAGTGAATGAATGATTAGCTAAACCTATGCTAATCTTATTTATAATAAATGCTAAACGTACTTAAACCTAATTAACACGGACTCATAAGCCCAGTAGCTGACTTCTACTCGATCGAGGAACAAAACCTCTCGATCGAAGAAATCTTCTCAGCAAACCTCTCGATCGAGGACATTACTCCCTCGATCGAGGACGTCCTCAATGGCCTCCACTCGATCGAGCACAGCAGGAGCTCGATCGAGGACTTTCTCTCGATTTCAGCTCGTGATGATAGTAGATTGGCTTTTGGCTTGGACTTAGGGCGGTTTCACGCTTCCCTATGCATGAGTTTCTGCTCCGTCTTTGCACACTTGGGACAGTTTCCGGCTTGGTTTCCACTACTTATCGTCTTATACCTGCAAAATGGCTACGAAAGTACAAAGTAGGCTATTCGGGGCATAAAGTGACATCAAATCACCTAAATGACATAGAAATGCGTGCCAAAATGGACCGTAAAGTCTATATAAAATGCACGCATCAAACTTCCCCAAACCAAACCTTTCCTTGTCCTCAAGCAAACTAAATGCAACTAATATGGACCTAATGGAAAGGAGTAAATCTCAGAGCTAGCTACAAGTTAATGCTAAACCGTTTTAATGCGGAATTCAACCACTGCAAGCTCAATACGAAGCGAACAAAATTTGTACATATCTTGGAAATAAAATGAATTTTCGACCTTGCAAGACTCATAAAAATGGACTCTCCCGGGTCACTCTTCTCTCAACAAGCAAAAGGCAAGTAAATATATGTGTAGAGAAAGAAGATAATGCAGACACTCACCTAGACTGCGACCGACATAACATGCAACGCTAACTAACATGAATAATGATTCAGTCACCGTACACACGCATAACCACCGTTCAAGGACTATCACGTGCCGAACAATTGCAAAATATGGATATGTGAGGCTTAATTGATAAGAGGGGCAAAACAAATATGGGTATGTGAGGGTAAGTAGCCGAGCTAGTACCTAACAAGACCATAATAAAACTCATTCCGCTCTTCCAATTATCTAAAATGAAGCTCAATGCCTTATAATTTGGCATATACAACACAAAAATCCACAAAATATGTACCTCGTAAAATATAAATAAGCACAAGAGGTAAAAGAATAATTATAAGTAATTTTTCCAGCCACTTTCTTTTTCTTTTTTCTCTTTTTTCTCGGTTTTTTCTTACTTTTATAGGGCTGGTTTTTTTCTTTTTCTTTCCTTTCCTCATCAATACACACTCCGATACAATATAAATGAGCCAAAATCCGATAAAATACGATAAATTCCTCAAAACTACTAAACTAGCTCGGCAAATGTAGGCTTAATTTAGAATGTAGTTTAAGGGCAACTGGCAGATTTGGCTTATTGTGGAGCTAATGGGGTAAAATGAGAAAGGAGAAAATGCAAAAGTTCTCTAACACGTGATACCGACCACAAACCCATGCGTGCAGGCAATAAGAAATCAAAACTCATATACATGCGATACAATGAAATGTGGGGAGTAACTACTCTTAATCCTAGATAAACCGGTCATGAATGTCACCATATAAGCTCTAAACCTCAGAAATTATGAGTAGGTTGCCAAAATTACGAGTCAAGTCTAATAATTCAATATAAATTTCAAGACAAATTCGAGAAATCGCTTGACTTTGCTATACAGGTTGTGAAAAGTGCAAGGCATAGCATAAAACTGACTTATAGTGCAATATCATCATAGAAAATACTCCAATCCGACTCGACTAAATGCAAAAACTAAACGTGATATTTTTTGACTTTTGGGCTATTTCTTTTTATTTTTTTGATTTTTGATTTTTTTTATAACATGAAATAAAATACGAAAAATAAACGTGAATGCAAAACAAATGCAAATGCAGACGCAAAAGGATGCAAATACCTCCCCAAACCAAATCAGACAATGTCCTCATTGGCTTCCCACTAACTAATAGCAAACAAGGGGAAGAGATACACAACCTAATACATGCTTCTAAGGGGAAAAGATAATAAATAAAAGTAAAACGGAGAAAAATAAGAACAGAAAACTCACAAAAGACGGCTTCCCCAAACCAGCAGCAAAACAAGGGAAGCTAATCGTCACCCGCCTCCTCCTCCTGATCCACCCGAAATGTCGGGTCTCGCTCCTCCTCCCTAACCCGCCTCCTGGCTGCCTCCTCGACTCGCAACCTCACCGCCCTTGCTACCGGTGTCTCCTCCACTTCCTCCTCAGACTCGGAGGCAAGTGGAGGGTACCCACCCTCTGGGTATCGGTAGAAAGACGGGTGAGGCCTGCCAGCTGGAATGGGACGCCCCTCTCGCATGTGGTCCTCGTAAATAAGAAACAGGGCTAAAGCCTGATCCTGTCTCATCTGGGCCACGTCCCTGCGAATCTCCAAAAGCAAAGCATCACGGCGCCCTTGGTCTAGGATCTCAGGCGCCTCAAAAAGTGGAGGACAAATAAAATTTGCCGGAAAGACCGACTCAACTAGGGCAGGGGTAGGAGTCACAGTAACAGGCGTGGACGCGTCACAGTAGGCCCAGCCTGTCGAGAACCAGACGGCTCTCTACCATCCCTCTCGGGGGAAGTCCTCTTCCTCTTCTTGGTAGAAGAAGGAGGAGTAGTCGTGAAAGGTAAATGGTAAACAGGAGGGGCGGGTTTTACCCCGCTAACGGTAGGAAGTGGTAAAAGTGGGGGTAGGGTAAGGCAAGGCAAAACCACAGACGGGCAACCACAAATCTTCCACGTCTTACGGTCAGAACCCCTAATCCACGTAAAGCCTATCATAGTAGTAGCATCGATCACTATGTCACAGTCACGAGGCTTATGGCCTCTAGAAAAATCGGTATAAAGGTGGCGGGCAATCTTACTAACCAAACCGCCACCGACCACGGCTCCTGTGACACGGGACCCAATACCGTTCCAATGGTGAGCCACCAAATAAGCAATGTTAAGAACAAACGAGGTACCATAATCAACGTTCAGGTACCCCGCGAGAATGGCTAACTCAATGTTGGTAACGTTATTCGGTTCCGGTCGAGCAAAAATAGACTCACCAAGCAGTCGCAAGAAAAAATGGGGGGCAGGTAAATAGACATGGGCCACCTTACGCGAGGCGTAAGAAGTGTGTGAAAGGGCAGCCCATGCCTATCTAACTAACGGCAGGTGGTGACACAGGTCCGTCACTCACCAAATCCAAAACCGCCCCAAACTTAGACAAGGTCCACGAATGCGACTCGTTAAAGAGTCTAAATGTAATGTAAGCACTAGAAGGGTCAACCGTATACAAATCGGGTCTAAAAGCATAAGAGCTAAAAAACTCGAGCGTAGGAACTCGATAGGTTGACTCCTTCATTTTTATCAATCCCGACATCCCCGTCCCGTTCAGCAAAGCACATACGTCAGCATAAAAACCAAGAATTTGTAGTTCGGGCTGATAAATAAAGCGACTCGAAACAATAGGAGAGGAAAGCATGCCCTCCAACCGGTCTCGGTGGGAGCTAGAAACGAAATGTACCTCTCGTATTTTCGGTAATGGGTCGAGGCACTCAGTAATGACCTCTCTCGGGACGGGTTTCTTCGGAGCCAAACCCGCTGTGGTGGACAAAGGCTTAGCCACCTGGCTAAATGGAACCACTTTCTTCTTACCCTGCACAAACAAAGAAGATGAAGAAGAAAGTGCGACAGTGGAATGCGAGGTAGCCTCAGTAGCGGCCTGAGTAATAGTAGGCAAAGTGGCCTTCTCAACCACAGTCGCGGCCTTAATGGCCTCAGTAACAATAGGCACAGCAGAGGGAGCCTCAGAAACAGGGGCAATGGTAGCTTGACCAGGTATGGCCTCCGAAACAGGCGAAACAGTGACAACGGCAGCATTAGGAATGACAGAGGCCTGCTCAGGCACGGTCACAGGCTCAGTAGTAGCCTGATCAGGTATGGCCTGCTCAACAACGGTGGCCTTTGTGGCCTCGGATACAGTAGACGAATCAGCGGGGGTGTCCATGTCTACGATAATCAACAAGCAAATAATAAAAAAAAACGAAAAATTAAGCTTAGCTATCCTAAACATGGCTTCTAAACCTAATTTCATCAAATAAGAAGAAAGGGGTTGAAATTAAACAAGAAATAGCATAGGATAACTTACTTGTTGATGATTACCCACAATAAGAACAATTGATGAAGCAATAACACACAAATTCGACAGATTCGAATTGAAACCCAGATTTTCGAAAATCACAATTAGCGAGAATAAGCACGAAAACGATAGGGCTTTTGATCAATTGAGACGATAAAATACTTGGGTAATTGATTTGTAAGGATTAATTGGGCATAAAATGGTTGAAGGTAAGGATTTCAGGTAATTAGGGTTAGGGATTTCGAAGAACACAAAACATAAGGGGATCGAGCAAATGAAAGCTTGGATCGAGAAAACTCCCCTTTATATAGTCGAATAGTTGCTCGATCGACCATCAGGGGCCCTCGATCGAGCACTTCGGCACGCCATTCTCCTCGATCGACCAAAATAGATCCCTCGATCGATCATTTTCGGACTCTTGAACTTCCCTTTCCTCGATCGAGGACTTGGCCACCTCGATCGAGCACTGTTCCTCTCGATCGAGTAACGTTTTACTCGATCGACCCCTTTTCCTCTTGTACGCACTTGAGATATAAGTTTTTGAGTACGCGATCCTTTACCTGCAAAACCAACATGAAATACGTCCCAAAAACACCACAAAATTGTCTTAACAAAATATAAAAGCAGTCTATAGTCTTCTAAACTAATTGTCGCTATTCTAATTGTCTAAAAGCAAATAAAACGAAATAAAAATGTCTAAAAGAAATTAAATTATCTATTACAAATTGCACGGGGTTGAAAACCCGGCTCAATATCCAAAAAGTTTGTTGATTAGGCCGCAGTGGGGCCTCTGACTTGCAGAATTACCCTCAGCAGCGGTAATTTCCGACTTCTTCTTCCATTTCAACGAACCATCTTTTGAGTCACGGTCCAACTTGTAGTCCTTTGAGCTTTTGCGCACCACCTCACTTTCTGCATTCTCCCGGTTTAGCAAAGTCTTTCGAGCACGGTTCTCCAAGCTTTAGTGCCAATGCACCCAATCCAGAACCTGCATAAGAATCAACAGAAGAATGGTCCTCCATATCGCTCCCAAGCTGGGGCGGAGGTGTAAATGCAGTAATAGACAAATCATGTATACGTGGTGTCACCTCAACGTCAGTAATAAGAGCAGCAGATACATCATGCACATAAGACTCTGGCTCAATATCAATTAAAGGAATAGCCTTGCAAGGCAAGATGAGCATAGGACCCTTATGAGTCGCAGACTGAGCAAAAACTAACTCCCCTACACCGATATGGAAGTTGAGTGTCCTCAACCCGACATCTATAACCGCTTGCGCAATATGCAAGAACGGCCTTCCCAAAATGACGGGAGTGTGTGAATCTTCGGGTATGTCCAACACGACAAAGTCAACAGGAATAAAGAACTTCCCTATTTGGCCAGGGATGTCCTCTAAGACTACTAAAGGTCGAGACAAGGTCCGATCAGCCATCTGGACCGTCATGTTGGTCCATTGGAACCTAGTGAATCCTAACCGCTTAGCCAATGACAAGGGTAAAACACTGACACTAGCTCCTAGGTCACATAGAGCATTGTCAATCTTATGGGTTCCTATACGACACGGGATCGAAAAGCTTCCTGGGTCAGACAGTTTAGGTGGGCTCTTATTTTGGAGGAATGCAGAGCACCCCTCAGTCAAGGTTACGGTCTCTACGGCATCTACTAACCTCTTACGCAACAAAATTTTACGCATAAACTTTAAGTAAGAAGGTACCTTTAATAGCAGCTCCGCGAATGGGACATTCACCTTTAGGTCGCGCAAAATATCGGTAAATCGCACGAACTCTTTCTCTGCCCTTGCCCGTAACAATCGACCTGGAAATGGAGCGTATTCCAAAGGAGCTCCCTTTCGACTATCTCGAATAATAGCGTTATTCATCATACGCTTGCTGACACGGCTGTCGCAACCCTATCAAAAATAAAACCAATTGGTCTCAACTAAAATGTAGTAGAGGTAGTTGGGATCGTATCCACAGAGACATGGGTAATCTATAATTCACTAAGTCTGTCTAAAGTAACCGGTTTCGGGGGTTGTTGATTTGTTATCTAAAAACTAAAGGATTAAAGGAGAGAATAATAAAAGGAAAGAAAACAGAGAGAGAGAGCACTAGGATTGTCGGTTCACCATGGCTTCTAAGTCCGGACTAAACATAATAAAGCGCCCTAAATTCAGTCTGTGAGTAACGAAAAGGTCCTTTCGGTCCGCTATTCACCCTAGGATAATACTAACTTAGCTTTCACCCTGATTAGTATAAACCTAATGCTCGTTGCAGAACTACCCCTATCCCAATCTTTCGATCCAGGTCAAGAGGGTATCGAGACAGTCAATTGAATGCGTCGACAAAAGCAATTAACAGATATTAGATGCAGCAGAAACATACAGACTAAATTATGGGTAGAAAATCGTATCGTCCTTCCTACGCCATGGCTGCCCTAAATCCTAGCGATAAGATTAGCTATGCATAACAAGGGAAGAAACAACAATAACAATAAAAGAAATAAAGAATAACATGGTTGAATAGAATTAGGAAGAAACGATAATACCAAATTACAAGAGTTGAAGAGTAGAGATCCAGGAATCGTTCTAAGGAGAAAGTAACAGTAGTTCCGTTCTAGGTCTAAGAGTAGTCTAGAGAAGAGAAAAGTCAGAGATGAGGAGAAGTGAGAAGTGTCTAAGAATTCCCTTTCACGTCCTATTTAACAAAAGAAATAAAAATATCTTAAGTCTTATATTTTGCGCGGCCCATCAATGTAAACCTCCTCGATCGAGCGAATTAGTTACTCGATCGAGGGAAATGCTCCAGAAGGTGGTCGATCGAGAACCTTGACTGGTCGATCGACAGGTACACTATACGCTTGTGCTCGATCGAGATTAGCACTACTCGATCGAGGTCTTGGGACAGGAAAAGTGGCCGATCGAGACTCAGTGATGCTCGATCGATGGCTTTAGAGTACTTGTTCCGTCTTTCTATCCCATTCAGCTATCTTCGCGCTTCCCAAGGCAGCTAATTTCCATTCCAACTCTCAAATGATTGCTTTAAGGACCACGTTGGGCTGGTTTCTCGTCATTTTGGTTCATATCTGCAAATTAATACAAAACAAACCAAAGTAGACTATTCGGGGGTATTTATAGCATAATACTACAAAATAGGCACAGAAATGCGTGCTAAAAAGGCCAAAAAGGTCTATATAACTTTCACACATCAAACGTCCCCAAACCAAACCCTTGCTTGTCCTCAAGCAAATGGGATGCAAACGACTAATGGAAACAGGTAAAATCGTACCCCTCTCGACAGTCTACTCAAACCAATTTAATGCAATGATCAAAAACTTGGCAACAACGTCACATGCAAACGAGCTATAGAATGTTCGAAAATTAACTGAACCGTCAACCTTGCTAGACTTTCAATTTCGGACTCTCACGGGTCGCTCTTCTCTCATCAAAGCAAAGGGCAAGCATAATTATGTGTAAGAGAGAAGAAGAAAACAGCCACTCACCTAACTGCGACCAAGTTCATGCATCGCTAACTAACATGATACGAGATTCAGTTACCGTACACACGCATACCACCGTTCAAGGACTATCACATGCCGAATACTTGCAAAATTTATGGATAAGTGAGGCTAATTGGTAAGAAGAGGGCAAAACAGATTATGGAAATGTGAAGGTAAGTAGCCGAGCTAGAACCTAATTAAAACCATAGATAGACGTATCCCGCTCTTCCAATCATTATAATAAGCTCATTGCCTTTATTTTTGGCAAAACAACACAAATCCACCAACCGTACACCTCGTAAAATTTAAGCATAAGAGGTGCAGATACAGAAGTTTCAGCCACTTAATATGATTATTCTATTTTTTTCATTTTTTTTTCATCACTTTTTTCGTATTTATTCTCTTTTTTTTTT
>JAGPOY010012115.1:0-12002 GCA_018983105.1 Silene uniflora
AAAATTAACATATGGCTCCCTCCTCTCCCATTGGCCTTTATACCAAAATTAAAAATAACAAATGACCATTTTAAAAGGATTAGTTTCAAGTTTAGAACTTTTAAGTTCCCTTAAGAAAATGAACCCCATTTATTTTTAAAAGAAAATGTCAATTCAGTATTATCTTAATAATTCGTTATCGGCTGAACCATCAGACATCAGTTTAATCGAATAATCCATATAGGTCTTCTCGATCATGTCAGTTTTGCTTCAGATTGGGGCGAGTATACTAGTTATCGATCATTGATTTCGTCTCAGGTAGGTCGATAACTCGATACTAATTCACCATATTTCCGGATACTAGGTATGTCATTTTTCAGACTTCCAAAAATAGGATCAGCTATTATTAAAATATTAACTCTACTTGTATATTTAAAACCATTGAACTTGTAATTCTTCCAAAGCTAGTTAGTTACGTCCAATATTTGCGATGAAAATGATACATTACCACGTTTTGTACTCATGTGTTTAATTAGCTTGTATCCGAAATTGTACTTAGAAATGGGGTTATTTTAAAATTTTAAATTTATTAGGAAATAAATATAATTGTTGGAACTCAATTATCACCTAAACTAATGTTCATATTCTTGAAAAATCTCAAGAACATAAGTCCACTTTTGCATGCGCTCACATCTTAATTTCGAGAACTCACAACTTCACAAGTCATGTTTAGTTTTAAATTTCCAAAATCCAACTTAAGGTTGCGATGATTTTTATCACAAGTCTTATTCTTACATCCAATTCCCATTATGTTTGGAGATAAAGGTAGTACACCAGTAGAAAAAGTGTCATTGACATCGGTTATTTTGCCCCATTTACATTGGTTTCTGACGATGTTTCTGGGGGCGATGTTTATGCATTTTTGACCTTAACATCGGTTGTAAAACCGATGTTAATAAACTCTAATTACATCGGTTCCTATGTAAAACCGATGTTAATAACATCATACTTACATCGGTTTTGGACCAAAACCGACGTAAATACCACGTTATTTACATCGGTTCTAGACCAAAACCGATGTAAATATGTTTAGATTAACATCGTTTATTTTCTAAAACCGATGTAAATAATTCGATTAATTCATTTGGGAAAATCGATTCAATAATTTACCCCCAATTAAATGTACAATCAAATACGGTAGAACTTCCTTTGTAAAGTTTACATTCTCGCTCTAATATTAAAAACCTCCAAATCAACCGGTAACGATAAAGACAACACAGCAAACTGCATGCGGCTTCCAACAATTCATACAGAAGCATCTTTTATACCAAAAAAATATCATATTACAATTGTGTCCACCATACATATAGATATAGTTCAAAACACTACGTAGCTTTTACGACAAACAACATTGATATATTACATTCGATGTTTTTTTAATACTAAAATGACCAAAGCTATCGAACCCCGTTCTTCAATTGTTGAGTTAATGAGCATATAGTATATACTACAGAATCATAATAGTGTGCCTCCAGGGATGGTCACTCATCATGAGCCTTCCTTTCTTTACGAGAGCAGGCCAAAAGAAAGAGTAGCACTAACTAAGCAAAGTCAGGCTGCACATTGAGAGGCTTCTCCAGTCAACATAGAAAAGAGAAGGACAGTTGGTAGAAGAAATCATCCTGATCTAAACCATTTGACACTACTATTGATATAAAAGACTAGTGAATTGTTTATGTTCAAGACTATGTATGTATCTTATTAGACTGAACACTCGAGTCTATTGATATTTATGAGTGGTTTGCAGATTATTAAGCATGTTTGAAAGGTTATCCCGTATACTATATACACCTAATATGCTTGAAAAAAAAAAGGTAATGGTGGGAGATTTATTTGTTATTTGAGCACCTTTTAGTAAGATTAGTAGACTACCGACAATTAATTATTCTTTTAGTAAAACCACTAATCTAGGCGTCTAAGTTTGAAAATTTATAACCGGCTTTTGAAAGTTTGTACAATAGTACATGTTCCCAATGCTAGTTTACTACTGAATCTGCACCATAATGATTAACCTCTATCTGAGTAAGTCTTGCTTAAGATGAATATCATCGGTTTTAAAGTTAAAATATGGTAAATACAAATACCAAGTAATAATAAAGATAAGAATTTTGACATTTTTTAAGCAATGCACCATGCGATTTTGGTATGATTTAATATGTCTTAAATTTTTAAATGAGAATTATTTGTGTTAATCTTTTGTACTCCCTCCATTTTTGATTATATGACGTTTTAGGATTATCTAAATTTTTCTTTTTACTTGACGTTCTAGCCCTTCTTTATGGGCATGCATAAATACACGGCCAAAGTGTATTGGGACACTGGAATTGACAATTATACCCTTAAAATGTTCTTGCCAGCTTTAATATGAAGAGTAGTGGGGCCCACTTTCTTTGTCCACATGCCAAATATTATGCGTGTCCCAGTACATACACTAGTGTATTTATGGGAGCCCTTCTTTATTAGAGTTCCACATTTTCCAATATATACTTGCTGCACCTTTTTCATGTCCACCAATAGAAAATCAAAGAAAGAGCAAGTGGTAGGGCTGAGCAAAATTATACGATACGGTTTTATTATACGTATCCGATACGCAATACGAATTTAATTATACGGATTTCCGGATATCCGATACGAATTTCCGGAAATCCGGTACGGTTTTTTAAAAACCGTATCGGATAAGGATCGGCAAAATATGAAACCGGATATACGGTATCCGAGACGGTTGCCTTTTTTCGAGAATAAAATATAAAAATATTTATACATAAACCACAAAATATCCAATATGTTGGTAGTTAAACCTTAATAGTATTAAACTTTATATGTTATCTACTCTTATAACTATTTATAACACTTTTAAGTTACTAAAAAAACCAACATCACAAATAGAAAATAAAAAAAAATATTGAATTACATAAGTGAAGCTGAAAACCGGATACCGGATTACCGGATATACGGTTTCCGGATATCCGGAAAAACCGGATATACGGTTTCCGTATATACGGAAAAACCGTATCGGATAAGGATACTAAAAAAAGAGATTTAAAAAACCGGATATCCGATCCGATTTTCAAAACCGTATCGGATATCCGGTTTTGCTCACCCCTAGCAAGTGGTACACAATGCACCATTTCCTATAACGAGTAAATGAAGAAAGATGAAAATAAAGTGGAGTAAATTGCATATCTTAATTCCTGTGCATATGGACAAAACGTCATATAATAAAAATTGGAGGGAGTATGTTGTTTAGTTGTTACACAATTTGCTTAAAATCTTACTTTCGATTTTTTTTCATTGTTGAGCTTTTAGTTCTTATTTTATATTTAAAGAGTTAGAGTCGAATGAAAATAATATCGAGTTGTTAAGGGTACTTTATCAAGTAGAGGCGGTCGAAGGTTGTTCTCTAGCAAAAGACGTATGATTTTAGCAGTTGTTCTCGAATTCTACGTGGTATCTCTCATTTTTCCAAAATATCACATTTACAGCTAGCTCCCTTAAAATAAATGAAAACTTTTCAAAATACCCGAAATGCACTCATTCGCCTTTTAAAACTTTTTTTAATGCAATTTTTGTTAATCTTTAAACAATATATAATTTGTCATGACATTGACATAAATTAAATATAATTAAGTCAATCATAAACATATTATTTGTTTTACAAAATTTAACTGTTTCAAAACTAGTTTGGGACTACCAGTAATGTTTTTTTTTTTAAACGAAAGATATTACCACATAAAATTCGGGAAAAAAACAAAGGATATTACGGCTCTGTTTGGCAAAACTGACTGAAAAGGTACGTGAAAACTGAAAAAGTACCTGAATTCTGAAATGCTACTTGAAACAAGAAAAGGTAGCTGAAAAAGCTAACTGAAAATTAAGAGTTGATAAGTTAGCTGATTTTAATTAAAACTGCAAATTAACTGAAAAGGTAGCTGGTATGTTGTCAATTGACATAAAAGGACATGATTTATTAATGTTATCATTTATGTTGAGGGTAACAATATAATCAGGTACATGTAAATCTCAAATGCTACTCTAGATAGCATTTCATTTCAGGTACTTTTTTTGCTAAGAAATGTTACTTGTCAAACACCTCCAAAGAAATAAGCTACCTGAAATTTTTGGCAAAAAAGCTACTTTAATGAAAAGAGGTATCTGATTTACGCTATCAAACAGAGCCTACGTAGAAAAACACTTGATCAATTTTTTTTTGTGGTGCAGGAATAACCATTCTAATCAATTATCATAATTAATCTCAATCATCTTAATAATACGTAACAACTCTCTTTTATCTTTGTCGAATTTGCGCGTAATTGAAGATGGTTTTGTCCGGTTTACTCACCTAAACAATAAACATTGCCCCCGGGTCCCGGGCCCCGATCCCTCGCTCCGTATGCTTTTCACGTTAATAATTGATGGGACATTCTATATGATACTCCTTTACTTTTTGAATTTCTACGTGTTACCCCTACACTTTTTAAACATACATGGTACCCCTAATTGTTGTCATTATCACTAAGTGTACCCCTAAACTTTATTTTCTGTCAATTAAACTCAATTTTAGGCGTTAAGTGTTTACTTGGACGCATAACCAAGCTTGTCATTTATCATCCCATGACATAGGGACTCTATTAGGCTCATTATCCATTTATGAACGTGATAATTTAGCATGGATCAATAAATTTTCCGTCAAAATTTTTTTAGCCCATATATATCAATAAATATTAGGATCGAGATGGATATTGAGCCTAATAGAGTCCATATATCACGGGATAATAAATGACAAGCTTGGTTACGTGTCAAAGTCATCACTTAACGCCTAAAACTGAGTCTAATTGACGGAAAATAAAGTTTAGGGGTATACTTAGTGATAATGACAATAATTAGGGGTACCATGTATGTTTTAAAAAGTATAGGGGTACCACGTAGAAACTCGAAAAGTTGAGGGGTACCATGTAGAATATCCCATAATTGATCAACGACCTCGCGCGGTCGCATGCAATCTTGTGGATATTCCTCTTAGCAACATCTACGTGTTATCGCTAATTATTGTATAAAACCGTTTTATAATGTCAGTTGTTTATTATACATAAAAACCATCTTTCACAATTGAGTGTCAAGTTAATAAAAATATACGAAGTAGTCTTAAACTATGAAACAGTCTTATACTATAATCGATGATCGAGGAATTACTGTAGTGACGGACTTAGCTGGACTTTGCTTTAATTATCAGTTGGTATATTTTCATGGCACAAATTATCCTTGAGGACATGACATATCCGTCACAAGGAGAAGACGGATACCATTTTATCTCACAAAGTAACCACTTTTTCTCTCTCTGCAACACTATTTATGTGGTCCCCTTTTTCCACTAACTCATTTTGTATCCATTTTATCTCACAAAATATCCGTCACAAATGGTGACCCGTCACAAGCAAGACTTATTGTTTTCATGGAGGGTTATATCTATTGTCCTTTTGTTACAAATTCAACAACTTTATCTTGGAGAAAATTCAGCATTTCTACATGTAGCCGTCTCAAGGTCCACCCATAGATTTCCTAGATTATTAGGTTAGCTAATGCCAAAAGGAAAAAATTTCAGAATTGTATGCATTATCAAACAAGTATTTATCAATAATTCATGAGATATATACAATAATTCGTCGGTACAATTTATCAATTTAACTAAGAAGATGACATTATTATTTCATGTTATATTCTGTCGAGTCTCGACCTCAAAATCATTCTTTCTTTTTAATCTCGATGATAAACTTTAATCTGAATATTAACCTTTTCAAATATATATATAAAAAAGTGATCATATTATCAAATTTGTAACATTGATCCATCAGAACTATTATTCTCATACGGAGTATTATTTTTCTTAAACAAGTTACTCCGTATAACAATTGTCAATACGAGAAAATAACTACTTTCAAAGTTAATTAACTATCCAAAATCAAAGTGGTAAGGACAATGCAAATGAGATGAAAAAAAGTACTTCTATTACAGAGTACTAATTTATTATAGCACGTTAAAAGGAGCGGGTACAACAAGTTAAGAAAAATTCTACGAAATTACATATTGTATCTAGTTAGGCAAAATCAACATAATACTATATAACTTGTACTCCGTATATAGTTATGTATGACCATGAGACATAATTTTTTTTTTTTTAATTTTATAAATGAGGCGCAATATCAGTACAACATTATCTAAGGAAGGGAGAGATACGAACCTCTGACCTATTGTCACAATACCTACATCACTATTAAGATAAAACCTGGCCTCTTCGATACCAAGAGGAAATGTTAATGCTACATACAGTATTTTCGAACTATTTTCTGGCTGACATTATATTTTTGATCTCTTTACTCAGAAAGTACTACAATTCGTTTTCTAAACTTGTAATTTTTGTACATTGATAACATAGCGAAACCTAGTTAACAAAAACCATACGCATGAAATTTGAATTGCATATGGATGGCGTATATCGAACCTACTATCTCAGATGTAAAACCAAGGAGAAAAGTCCCATAAACTTTTATATTCTAGGAGTACAGCCTTAGTAATATGAATTCCGCAACTAAATAAGCAAACAACTAATAATAGCAATCGAAAACGAATATACTATATGCCAACTCAATTTTAGCCGTACAAATTTTCAAGCATAGTAAAAAGTTTCACAAATTCTCATTTGTGACGGACACTATCCGTCGAGTGACGGATACCATATTCTCTTACAAAATACCCATCAAGGGTGAGTGGAGAAGCACATGGGGGGTGCCCACCTTGTCCCCTCTACCCATTTCCTCTCACAAAATACTCGTCGCAAGATCCGACCCGTCGCAAGCAAGACCTACTCAAAAAGTTTAGACAAGTCTATGAGCCATGGATAGACTGACAAACATGTCATTCGGTTAAGTTTAGAATTGGGTTAAATTGGTCGATTAAAATCGGGTTGACTTCAATTTCGATTTCAGTTCGATTCAGTTTTCCAAACGAGCGGCCCGAGTTGGGTTTCGGGTACTATTCAGTTTACTCGTATCAGATGTTCGATCGTTTACCAATTCAGATGTTTTAAATCAATTATTCAGGTTCGAATTCATTTTGTCAAGTCTAGCCACAGTGATAGTAAGTTTGTAACCGTGGTAAAATTAAAGAAGGTAATTGTTGAAGCTATATAAATGGAGTAGTTTGCATTTCATAAGGCATATAAGAATAATAAAGTTGTTCACATATTTGTGACAATGGCTAGGGTGCAAAGAATTTCCAGTCTAATAGTGGCATTGATCACTCTTAGTTTTCAATTAGTAGTATCATCAACTCAATACACTTATGCTTCTCCTCCTCCACCCCCTTACGGTTACACCTCGCCGCCACCACCTAAGGAATATTATCCCTCACCATCCCCTCCTATTTATAAGTCTCCACCGAAATACCAGAGTCCACCCACACCAGTCTATGAGCCATCACCAGTGTACAAGGCCCCTCCGCCCTACTACCCACCTCCAGTATACAAGTCACCACCTGTTCATGAGTACCCTCCAGTGTACAAGTCACCTCCCATTTACAAATCACCACCAGTTCACAAGTACCCACCACCAACCCCGGTGTATAAGCCACCACATTACTACTCACCTCCAGTATACAAATCACCACCGGTTCCCATATATCCACCACCAACACCAGTGTATAAGTCACCTCCACACCACTACTCACCTCCAGTATACAAGTCACCACCTGTACACAAATACCCGTCACCAGTGTCTGAGTCCCCTCCACACTATTATTCACCCCCGGTATACAAATCTCCACCGGAACACAAATACCCCCCACCAACTCCAGTGTATAAGCCTCCTCCACACTACTACTCACCTCCAACATACAAGTCCCCACCAGTACCCAAATACCCGCCACCAACACCCGTGTACAAGTCTCCTCCATACTACTATCCACCTCCAACGTACAAGTCCCCACCAGTACCCAAATACCCGCCACCAACTCCAGTTTATAAATCCCCTCCACATTACTACTCACCTCCAGTGTACAAGTCTCCACCGGTACCCAAGTACCCGCCTCCCACTCCAGTTTATAAATCCCCTCCACACTACTACTCACCTCCAGTGTACAAGTCCCCACCAGTACCCAAGTACCCGCCACCAACTCCAGTTTATAAATCCCCTCCACACTACTACTCACCTCCAGTGTACAAGTCCCCACCAGTACCCAAGTACCCGCCACCAACTCCAGTTTATAAATCCCCTCCACACTACTACTCACCTCCAGTGTATAAGTCTCCACCAGTACCCAAGTACCCGCCTCCCACTCCAGTTTATAAATCCCCTCCACCCTACTACTTCCCTCCTATTTACAAATCACCCCCGGTACACAAGTACCCTCCACCCACTCCCGTGTACAAATCTCCTCCACACCATTACACACCTCCAGAATACAAATCACCACCTCACTACTACTCACCACCCGTGTACAAATATCCACCACCAACTCCGGTGTACAAGTCTCCTCACCATCATCACCACTCACCTCCGGAATACAAATCACCACCAATTCACAAATACCCACCACCAACTCCGGTATACAAGTCCCCTCCAATGCATCACCCTAAGCCCGTCTACCACTCACCTCCTCCACATCAATACATTTACGCTTCTCCACCTCCTCCTTACTACCACTAGGTTGCTTGAGTCACTTTTGATTACTTAAAACGACTACAAAACAAGGTAAGGTGCAAATTTTGTTTCCCTAATTATTTTGAGAATATTAAACATGACTATAGAAGAAACATATTAATTGCATCAGTTGTTTAAAAGTAAACATACACAATTCATTGGATCACTTATAGAAGAAACATAAACGTAAACATTGGTCATTGGACATGGCTGGACTAGTACGATTCATGGTATAAATCATCGAAAAGACCGTAACTCAACTTTAACTAAATTTACGTCCAGAATGACCTAGCTAAGATTACATTATTCTTTGATTTGCAGCTTGCTACTGAAATACAAGCAAATTGACGTCCAGAATGAGTCCAAGTGCGTTCTAGCGAGAAGAATAAAACGTCTTGCATTAGCAATAGTGTGTTAAAATTGAAGCAACTATTTCGTGATATGTCGTATCCTCGTATGTATCATATTGTATTGTATTGTATGAATCCTTTTTTTCGTTTTCTTCAGTGTTTTTGTATAATATTGTGAGTGCTCTAAATGTGTAATATAATTCGTACTTTGTCCGGTCTTCAAGGTTTTTGTGTTAAAATCGGGAGATCAATTAATAGTATTTGAGCTAATTATAATTTACATTATCAAAATAAAATCGAATATAGAACGATGAATTTATGTTTATAATTTGATGATTCTAATTTCATCGATAACTATATGTGAGATTACAAATACGGAATTATAAATAAAAAAAACAATACAATATAGAATTAACTAGCTTAATATATGGAACTTAATTAATTGAATTGGATTTGACTGGGGCATTGAAGTGAACTGAACTAAGTAAAAAGGATGGAGTTTTGAAGGTGAACTTAAGATCCTTTGTCGCATTACATCTCATATCTCGTTGTCTTTTTATTTGGCGTTTTATATTGTTAAAATCGTCATAGTTAAGTTAACATGGATTGTGGATGATCATGGATGTTTGATTGGCTAGGGCTACTTAATGCGGTATTTTATCGAAATATTATTAAATGGGACCGAAAATGAGACGCTACGACTAGATATAGGAGTTAGTTCCCCATTTTTTTTGGACGTACGAATTAAGCGATATCGTGGACATCTCGTTGCCAAAGACGACCTCATTTGAAAACTTAAATGAGTTCAATACGACTTGCCACTTGCAAATACTGACGACTGACACTTAGCCAATTCACGCTATTTTTAGTCCTACAATACATTATCGAAACTTTTCTACTTTCAACTAGTCTTGTTTAAGACGGTATTATTCGTCTTAAATTTAAAACAGGTTGAATATCACTCGACAATCCACACGTGTAGGACAATTTTATACATTTTCTGATGTATTCTGCTTTTACCTTATTTATTTATACTTGATGAATATATTTGACCCGTCAAATATGTGAATTTTCTAAAACTCCAGTTCAATAATTTGATTGATTTTTCACGATGCATGCATCTTCATGCATTAATACCGTTGAAATGTCCACGAATAAATCTTACCCAGAAAGGCTGAAACAAGTTAAGATCTAGTCATCAGTATAGTAGTCTCTACCTATTATTTCTAGTCATTGTGAAAATATTTTATTCTTAAAGGAATACATTGGTAAGAAATCTTATTTTTGTGTCATCAGGAGGACAGTAAAATCATTTCCGCCATAATAATAAATTATGGAATACTTTGTAGATATAATTCAGTGTAAATTTACCTTTTACCGCTTTTTGTACTACTTATTATTTAAAAAAGTCGTGAATTCTCAATCGTCCCACTTATTATAATAAATCGTGAATTCTCAATCGGATACATAATCCTCCACAAAACATAAGATAATAAGATATCTCGTCCCACTTATTATTTATTATTATTTAAAAAAGTCAAAAATCGACAAGTGAACTAACTCCATTAACTATTTGACGTGGTAAGATAATAATTCCAAGTAGAGAGAGTACAAGGAACGTAGTACGTCCACGCACTAGCTAAATTTTTTCAAGATCTATCTGCCAAATGCTATCCATTAGTGGTAGAATTATTTAGTGAATATAAATAGAATAACATATTAATAATTTCTATGTATTTTCTTTGATATGATATTGACTACTCGACTATGCTGCCAAACTATTAAATTTCAAACCCAAAAATAAGTTGGGTAAATAACACTCCGGAGTCAATTCTATTCAATTCAAGTAATTCAAGGTGGATCCGGTTAAATCCAATAGTAATATTATCCCGGAATACATTGGCTTGAGTGATTAATAACCTTCTCAAAATTGTCGATTAATTGAGAGCGTCGTAAGCCTGAAACATACTCATTTAGTACATTTTCCTTTCTGATACTAATAATCAACGATGTTTATTAATTAAAGTTATTTCAAATATATGTTTTAATATATTTAAAATGTCATAAAAAATAAGGTATATCTAAAATATTTTTGCATTTTTTTCTCACTTATTATTGTTATTATAAAATGTCAGTATAATACTCACATTAATATATGTTTTTTTTTTTTTGCAGCCGTAAAAATAGTTCTTATATATACAAATGACATTTGACTCATTTGATCAAATACACTTTTTTTTTAATAATAACGTAAATTAAGATGAGATTTAAACAAAATGTCTCTTACCACATCAGCTAACTCTCGTTCTTTCTCTCCATTTCCTCTCCATTTTCTTTCTCTCCATTTCCTCTCTATTTCCTCTCACAATCTCTTTAAATACTAATTTCCTCTTTCACTCTTATTTTTCCTTTATTTTTATGCGTAAATTTAGAACCGTTAGATGTTGTAAAAATACGATCTGGACCATTGATAAGAACTTGCCTCTCCATTTCTTTCGAGAAAAATGAGAGAAAACGGACACGTAAGTAAGTAACAAAGCTCACTCTACTTCACCGACAAATAAAATAATACTCTACCCTTAAGTCCTTAACAAATAAATGCAAAGTACACATGTTAAATTTGATATTATTTTCACACGAATTTTCAACGTCGGAGGCGCACCACTCCTTGTGTTCTCCCTATATAAAGGAGTTATAGAGAGCAAGTTTAAGACACAAGACAAACATCTTCTACTTTCTAAATATGGCTAACTTT
Organism: Silene uniflora; assembly: GCA_018983105.1. Lineage (NCBI taxonomy): Eukaryota > Viridiplantae > Streptophyta > Magnoliopsida > Caryophyllales > Caryophyllaceae > Silene > Silene uniflora. Next base: position 11,835 of record JAGPOY010012115.1, read on the forward strand.
GGCCTTCCTCCTCTTATTGTCACTTTACTAGTGGCATTTGTGTCTTTTACTACTGCCGACTACAAGTACACCTCTCCCCCTCCTCCGGTTAAGGAATACCCACCACCCACCCCGGTTTACAAGTCGCCACCTGTTCACAAATACCCACCACCAACACCAGTTTACGTG
>JAGPOY010012121.1:8171-18241 GCA_018983105.1 Silene uniflora
GAAGGTATTAGGAATATAATAGGATATTCTTGTATTGTTATATTGTTACGATATACTACGATATTGTTACGATATCCTTGCCTACTTTGGGGGATATTGTTATCATTGATGTAACTATATAAGGTCATTATGCCAATGCTAATACAATCATACATTCCCCTTATACTTCCTTAACAGACTACATGTATTCTACCTATGATCATACCCTATGACCCCATGACACACTATTATTTCTCTTTATTTGATTACATCCATTTCATATTTGCTTTTTATTTGCCTTAGTTGATAATCTTTTCCTCCAAATCAATTGTTAATTTTGAGACTTGACTTTGCATAATTGAAACAAATAGATTGTCAATACTAGTTACCCGTCCCTTGGGATCCGTCCTTTACTTACTACTTTACTAGTTTGTTTAAAGTTATAAATATTGTTTGATAGACCGAACGACAAGCCTATTAGTAAGGGCACTAATCTCTAAAACAAGTGGTTAGGGGTTCGATTCCTGACTCTTACTAAAAAACCAAATTTGGGAGGGGTCTACCCATTAAACTGCCTTTAGGAGTTAGGACCTCGAAAGTGATTTGCCTAACTGTTGGTTGGAGGTACTCCAAGTCCGTTGGTCAATACCAAAAATGTAAAGAGGTGATAGTTTAGTTATTTACTTATAAACTACTCTCTCTAAATTCATATATTATTCACATTTCATTAAAATACTACTCACATATAAATAGAGAAATGAGAGGAACATATGTATTTGGAGGGAGTATGTAGTTCACTCATTTCCAATTAATTTTAATACGTAAAAACCTATTGAGAGAGAGGATGTATCACAAATTCACACATACTCCCTCTATCCCGATCATTTGTTGTCATATTTTATTTTGGGTGTCTCAATTAATTGTTGTCATTTCTATTTTAAGAATAAACTTAATGAATAATTTGATCATTCATAAGTCAATTTGATCAACTTGACATTTTGTAACTGACCCCTCCTCTTTCATTTTTATTTGTGCTAAAATCGAAGGGCACCAATTAACTGGAAGAAGTACAAGTTAACAAGTGTTGCCTCGGTGGCTATTTCAAACGACGACATTGTTACGATTTCTTACATAAAAGATCTCCCATGCATAAACCAAACAAAAGTTACACATAAAGGTAAAACACACGAACAAATAATTAAACATCCTCCCTCGAATTACACCACAACAGGAAATGAAAATATACTTGGACGGCCTAAGGTAACTAGAGTTACCCTAAACAACGAGAATACATAACATGGTATATTATACTCCGTAATTTATAAGTACTCCGTAATATTTTTGGAATGGAAATACTTAAGAAGAGTTTATTTTCGATTAATTGTGTGGTTTCGCTTCAACTTGAGATTCAACACCACAACACCTTAAGCAATATCCCCTGTAATCATGACGTCCACAACATCCACGTCGACAGTAACCGCCACCTCGGTATCCACCTCCACCGCCAGGGTAGCCTCCACGCCCAGGGTAACCTCCACCGCCCTGGTATCCACCGCCACCAGGGTAGCCTCCACCGCCCTGGTACCCACCGCCGCCAGGGTAGCCACCACCGCCTGGGTAGCCTCCCCCTCCTCCGGGATATCCACCATATTTCGCATCTTTGACGCCTTTTAACTCATTGTGAGCTGCATGTATATATGATTAAGAGTAAGAAATAATGAAATCATTAATGAAATACGGAGTATAATGTACATAAAAAAAATGTAAACTTATAATCGAGTAATTTGTAAGCAGATAACATTTTTCAATTAACTACACTATATAAACAATCCAAACGAATCACGATCTCTCACGAGTAATTTAAACAAATTCTGAAGTATAAAAAATAGAGGTTTGTTTCTTGCTTAAGTTCTAGTAGATGCATGCATCTACGTACTAAATGCATGTATGCATGAAAAACAAATACGGAGTATTACCATCGTAGGTCGACTCAGCCAAGTCACGAGCTGAAACCTTGGACGTGATCAAGAAAGCAACCACCAAGAAACCAAGCAAAAGAAATACCTTTGAAAGCATGATATTATGGGAAAGATTAAAGAGTTTGGTGTTTATGAATTACTATGACTAAAATTGCCTTCTTTTTATAGGCAATTCATAGGTTTTGTATTATGTGTTTGGGGAGATGAAGGAGACATGAGCCACCTGTGGATAGCATGGTGTGTCTGACATGTGTGCGGTTGGCTGTTGGCGTATTTTCATCATTAAATTTAGGGATCGGGGGAGAAGGGATGATCTAAGTCGGTCCGTTAAAGTATGGTCTCATAATCTATATCAAAGATCGAGTTTAATTATTTATACACTCCGTCCCTTGCTTATCTTAGAGTAAATCATACATTTAGAGCTGGCAAGTCTAACCCTACCCGAGTGACCCGACTCGAACCCGAGCAAAACCGACCCGATTTGACCCGAAAATATTGTGACCCCGAAACCGACCCGACCCGACGACGACCTGTAACCCAACATGACCCGATTATCAGTGACCCGAACCCAACCCGACCCGACCCGATGACGACCTGTAACCCGACACGACCTGATTATCAGTGACCCGAACCCGACCAAGACCCGACCCGATATTGACCCGACCCGATACTGACCCGATTAAATTGATGACCCGATAATTATAAAGCTTAATTTTGATGAGAATGAAAGTGATTTTGTGTTTAGATTGATACGTTTGACTTAATAATGAATTAATAAAACCAAATTTTAGGTTAAAAACTAAAATTAATGGTCAAAAATTGTAGTAATGCGATTAAGTAACAGGACCCGATAATGACCCGACCCAACCCCGACCCGATACATCAGTTGACCCGAAATTACCCGACCCAAACCCGACTCGACCCGCTACATCATTTGACCCAAAATGACCCGACCCGACCCGACAACGACCCGAACTCGACCCGACTCGACCCGAAAGGGTATGCTAACCCGACTTGACCCGAACCCGATATGACCCGACCCGAGTTGACCCGACCCGACTGACCCGATTGCCACCCCTACATACATTATTAATACAATAAATCTTGCCTAAGTTAGCTAAGTCAGTCCCATAATCTAAGCCTAAGATTAGGGAAGTCAATCACTCCCTGTTTTTTTGGACTAAAACCGTCTGAACTAAACTAAATGTTGGAGCTAAGCTGAACTGAACTGAAATGAACTAAACTGAAATGAACTAAACTGAAGTAAGAATTAATTTGTGAAGATAAAAGTTTAGCTGCACTACTACAAATATAGGCAATAACAAGGCATATTAACGCATTATATGTAATATCGTTGTTAATCAGGTTAGTTTATTTTGGCGCAATTATGTGAAAAATTATAACAGCGGTTTTATTTTAGAACCGTTATTAATAGTTGAAAAGTAATAACAACGGTTATTCCTTTAAAATCCTTGTTATTACTTTTAACAACGGTTTTTTTTTTGTATATAACCCTTGTTATTACTTTTAACAACGGTTTGTTTTACATATAACCGTTGTTATTACTTTTAACAACGGTTTTTTTACATATAACCCTTGTTATTACCTTGGCACCAAAATATATTCATCGTGGGACAAACCGGATCTCTTATGTTTCTTTCCCTTTCTATTCTTTATTCATCTTCAACATTCACATCTTCATCTCCCTCGCACTCTAAAACGAAACCCCTCACACAATACTCACTCAAATCTCACCAAATCACCCCCCAAAACACTCACAAATTCTCCCTAACTCAATCCTAATAACCCACTTTTCCAACCTTCAAAACTACCAAAATCGCTCAAAATCGACTTTTAGAAACCTAGGGTTTTAAAAATCGATCGGGAGCAAGAAATTGATTTTTTGGTTTGATTTTCGCCTTATTACTTCGATTGTTAGGTATATATGAAATACTAACATACTCGATTTATTTGTCAACACAAAATCTTAATAATCGCACATCTATTTTAATTACCATTTTACTGTTGTTTGACTAACCCTTCTTTATCTCACCATCGACATCACTCTCCCCTTTATTAATTCTTCATTTTACACTACCAATTACCATGTTGAATTTTAGGGTTTTGTTTGATTTCATAAGTATCTCATCTTTCAGAATAGTCATGAAGAGATTCAGATCTAGAGGTATTCTTTCTAACCCTAATTTCTTCGCCTATTTTGATTTTAAAATCCCTGGTGCCTTGTTGAATTTTAGGATTCGTTTGATATTTGTACTTCTTTTACCGTCTCACATTATTCTTATACTTGAAAATTTGTACTTCCTCATATTCGCTATAATGTTCACTCTTTCCCGAAACGGGTTATTCAAGTAATGTTCCCCTTTCCTTTTTTGGTAATTTTTACTCTTATTTTAATCATCCTTCTCTCCTATCACCAAACCCCACACAACTCGTTTACTCCTATTTTATTACTTTCCTTAATGTTTTGGCCCCACAATTCCTTATTTAACTCTCTCTCTTATCACCAACCTCACACAACTGTTTTACTCTTTTTTTAATATTTTTCCTAAAGTATTGTGCCCATATGATTTGGGAACATTATAACGAATAGGAGGGAGTACATTGCAATCTTAGAGTCTTGGAGTCACGGGGGCAGTATGCTAATATGCTCAGCTGATTTTGAAGGTCAAACGTGGTTTCGATTTTTTTAAGCATTTGAAGCTAATATGCTCCTTGTAGCAGTTTTTGACTTGAAGCTCCGTAGTGATCTTGGGGCTAGAGAGTAAATCATTTTCAATTAAAAAAAGTAAAAAAAAAAAAAAAAAAAAAAACAATTCAATCATTATTTAAATCCCCAGTTCTGATTGATGTAGGTGAGCATGGATTATCTGACCCGATGATGGAGAGTAGTTGAGGAAAAGCGACCAACCGCATCGACCATTGCTTCGAGTACGACTGTGAGTCTGCTAAAACCACGAGATATGCAAAATTCTTTCTTGTCGGGTAGTCTCACTCAATATATGGGCTCCTTATTTAGTGATCATATTGTTTGGTGGACATAACGCTTTTGTGTATAATATTGTTCGATTATAGATGATTAATTTCATAGGTGCGTGAAATGGTATGTATTCCTTCCTTTTCACGAAGATACCAACCTGTGACCTCTTCATTTTCCCAATTAGTTGGGACTGTAAAATATGCTCTTCTTTAGGTTAACATCTTAAATTGACCTCTTCTTCGGAGAATTAATTTATAGCTTTTCATTTGAGAAATTGATCTTGCAGGTAGTAATCACTGCTGCTGGAGCAACTCTGACTGACAAAGCAGGACGAAAGTCACTTCTTTTGGTAGTTATCACTACTTTTTTTCACTAGAAATTACGTTGTTCATGTATATTTTACATATAGTGCAAACTTTTAATTCCCGAGGATTCGCAAGACTCCGAATCTTTTGTCTTTGAATTGTTATAGAACTGTTTAGTTTATTTGCTCCATATCAACAAGTCTTTCAACTATAACTAATTTGACTTGGTAATTTAGTCCACCCCCAATATTCATTATGGTTTAAATCTTCTTCCAAATTTTATGAAATTGAGATGGATCAATGTTATTTGTCTTACTTAGTTTCAAATGTTTGGGTTCACGACTTTTAGTTTTATAGCTAAAGATATTCTCATTTTTTGCTAAACTCGTGAAATTTCTTTGTTGTGCTACCTCCCCTTCTTTTTTATTTCTCCTTCATTTTCAATTTCTGCTCTATTCCTCGATTTTTGTTAGTAAACATTCATTTTCATATATTTGCCTCAGGTATCTTCCTCCTTTGTTTTCCCTCAACTTCTTGCTTTCATCCACTTCTCATATCTACGTAGGTTTCTCTTATTTATTTTCACCATCTTAACTTAAATGTATCATTGTAGATTTAAATTTGAGAGTGTCAATTGAGAAGATGAAGGATCTTAATGAGGTGTAGGCTACCAATTATTTAGGGAATACGTAATGTTGAGTATTCTATTCACTAAGATGTTACGAGATCGATGTAAGTTCGTTGGAGTTGTATTGTTGAATAGTTTATTCACTAAAATGTGTGTGCGTAGTAGTGGAGTTCTAACTCTCGAATGTAAATAGATGTTTGAATTGTGGTTTTAATATTTTGAGAAAATCGTTGTGCTAATGCATAAAACTTTGCAGGTGTTTAATTTTAGGTTAATCAATTTAAATTGAGCTTTTGTTGTATGTTGATACTGCTGTTGTTGTTGATACAGGATTTTGAATGCACTGATTTTGTAAATTTAAAGAAAAAAAAACATCAATAACAACGGTTATTGTGGACTATGCCACCCGTGCCGAGCGCACCCGCGCGTTGGAAAGCTTTAAGGCGGCGGCACTACATCCACGGAACTTTGGTTTGCCAAAGCACGCATGGACCGTTGCCGATTTATGAGGCATTCAAACCGGTGAATGGTTGAATAAGCCTGCATTTGTAGAATCGCCACCAATTTTTATGGGAAATTGGAACCGTTCAAATACTTTATGTCATGTCAAGACACAAAGTAATGACATGAACACTAATAACTCGTTACCCTTAGCATTCTATGTGTAGAATGACTCTCGAGATGCCAATGCACACGAATGTCCAGAGATAACTGGAGTAAGGGGTGAGGGTACGTATTAGGAAGCTCTTTAATCGAACACCTAATCCCGCCCGCCTCGATAGCGGCCTCTACTAATGATTAGGAAAGTTGTCTATGTTTGATATGTTGTCGCTTATATGCATGCAATGTAATATCCATCGTTTTGAATTTAGCATGTGGATATTTACTATGTCGGTTGAACATACAATTTAGCATTCAATTAGGGTCGAAGTAGAAGTTAGGTTCATTTACATGTGAAAATATACAAATAAATAATACAATAAAGAAAATTGTAACACCCCCATTTATTTAAGGCCTGGACTAGGACTCCTCACATAAATGACGGTGTTACCATCTCGGAAACCCGAGGCAGTAGATAACAAAGGAAAGAAACACTGTACTTTATTGTAAATGTTTAAAGTGATAATACAACATAAATAAAATGTCTGAAATAATGTCTGATAAAACCGAACAAAGAAAACTAATGTGAGCTAGACAACTAGGTCGGTCAATCCATGCTCTCCTCCCAGCTAGCTCCCATCAGTCTTAGCAAAACCTGTCAATCTGCTCACCAATAATTGGTTCATCACAGGCGTACACGAATACACAGAGTCAGCCGCGAAGCTGAGTAGGTAATACAATAAAACAACAATATGATATGCATGCTCCTCCATCACCACCGCCGCCATCACATCTCATAACCCGGACAACCCAGCCTCACCGATCCCCGGTAGACTTTATATCGACCGTAGCCGATCTGCCAGCTCGCAGCTGAGGACACCAGGGCAAGTCCTGCAGAACCCGCCTGGGCCTTATCACAACATCCTACTCACCTCCACCTCCACCATCTCTGATGCATATGACATACATAAATAATTCAATGAAAATGCTCAACGGAAATAAATCAGGCAACCATATTATAACATGTCAATCACCGAATCAGTCAACACAGTCACACAATACGATATCAAGTCCAGTGTATTCCCCTACCTCAAAATAGCAGAAATGCGGATAATCAGATGCTCAATAGTACTCCACCCGAAACTCGCCACCTAAACATATATATACAATAATTAATTATCTTGTAACCATTCCCGTTCCCAAACTATAACGATTACTATAAATGGAAACCTTCCCAAATTAGCAGTTACTAAAAATAGAAGTTACCCAAAAATAGAAAGTTTCCTAAAATGGTAGGTTTCCAAAAATGGCAACTTACTAAAAATAGCAGGTTACTAAACATAGTAACTTTCCCGAAATAGAATCCCGACACCAAGACTAAAATATTTAAATCCCGTAATTAACAATTAATTTACCAACATAATAAAAGTAATAAAAAAAATAATAATAATAATAATAATAGACCCGACTTACTAAAATAGAAAAAAACCGTAACCAAAACCCAAAATAGACCAAAGCCCAAACCCGACACAACCACCACCATTTCAACCCGTCACATACACTACACGCACCACCACCTCTCGCCGCCAACCACCAGGCCTGACACCAGGTCTGGCCTGGTCGTCACCCACCACCACCAGTGTGATCGACCCACACCGGCGGACAGAACCACTGCCACCAAACACCCCTACTCGCAACCAACCTCCACAAAATGCCCCAACAGCCCCTGGTTATACACGACAACCACCCTGCTCCTACCACCGACTCATCACCAGACTACCACCGCTGATACCACCGCACTCCGACGACCATGAGACGCGTGACGCCGCCGTTTTGACCTCCCCCCAGTCCACAGCGGCACCACCCCAAAGACCCTCGCCTAAAACCTAAAACCGTCCCCTATTTTTCCCCGTTGTACCCCTGCCATCGACAACCACTGCCGTCGCCACCACACGCCACGGCAACCACCCAGACCACCACCACATGACTCGACTCTGACCCAACAACACAACCCCCATCACCACGACTGCCAAAACCTCCCATAAACCATCACGCAACCCCAAACTAAATCGTGAGACAAAAACAGAAACAGGGAACCTTACCTACTCAGGCCGTCGAACTGCGCTTTTTCGGCAACCTGAACTGCTCACTGCCACCCCTAGCGGTCTCCCTGGACTCATGGCGCTCCCTACTTCCTTTGCCCTCAACGAAACCCTCGCGTTTTGGTTGATTGATGGTGTTGCAGCGTGAAGAAGAAGGGATGATGATGGTGTTGATAGAAATGACGGTAGGAGTAGAGTAGGATGAATTAGGGTTTTAAAAAGAAAATGGGTGATTAGGGTTGGGTAATTCCGGGTAAAGGGTTATGGGTAAATGGGTAATCCGCTATCTCGACCCAATTATTAACATAAAATGAAATCCCGAATCAACATTTATGATATCAACCCGTTCAATTACATAACGCTATTACGATATAATTGCTATAATAATATCCCTTTACTTATAATAATAATCGTTTAACGATTATAAAAATACGGGGTATTACAGTCTTCCCTCCTTAAAATGAACTCCGTCCCGATGTTCGCCCCCACATCAACTATAACAAGGCATTACGCGTATCTAGCACAGCTAGGGCACACGTTTAACACAGGAATTAAAGATAAAAGACTCGAAATGTTACATTCTACCCTCCTAAAAAGAAAGTTACGTCCCGTAACTTACCTCAGGTAAACAAATGTGGATAACTCTCTCGCATGGAGGCCTCGGTCTCCCAGGTAGCCTCCTCTGCCTTGTGGTTGGACCACAAGACCTTCACTAATGCGGTCTCCCCATTCCTGGTTTTCCTGACCTTCCTGTCCAAAATCTCCTTAGGTGTCTCAACGTAGGATAGCTGTTCATCCACCTCGACCACGTCATGGCTCAGAATGTGAGAAGGGTCGCTCATATACCTCCGCAACTGGGAAACATGGAATACATTATGGACCCGGGCTAGAGCTGGTGGTAACGCCAATCGATATGCTACCTCGCCAACTCTATCCAAAATCTCATAAGTCCCAATAAACTTCTGACTCGGCTTCCCTCGCTTCCCGAATCTCATAACCCCTCTCATCCGGGACACCTTGAGAAGTACCTTCTCTCACACCTTGAAAGAAATGTCACTTCTCCTAGTGTCGGCATAGCTCTTTTGTCGATCCTGGGCAGCCCTCGTCTTCTGTCGAATGATCTGTACCAGCTCAACCATCTCCTGAATCATCTCTGGTCCTAAAACTACCGCATCAGCTCGATCATCCCAACATACAGGACTCCTACACTTCCTCCCATACAATGCCTCAAATGGAGTTATCCCAATGCTAGCATGGTAACTGTTGTTGTACGAAAACTCGATCAACCCTAGTCTGTCTTCCCAAGATCCACCAAACTCTAGGACACAAGCCCTCAACATGTCCTCAAGAGTCTGAATGGTCCTCTCTGTCTGACCATCAGTAGCTGGATGGAAAGCAGTACTCATCTTCAACTGAGTACCCATCAATGACTGTAACTCCTGCCAGAATTTGGATAGAAACCTGGAGTCTCTATCGGAA
>JAGPOY010012155.1:1881-14416 GCA_018983105.1 Silene uniflora
TGCAGCGATAATTACTGAGAGGTACTTACGTGATGTAGTCATTAGATTTGATGAGATAAATTCTTGAGAACGGTAATAAGAAGAACCCCTTAGTCTTTTGCCTTCTCCTGCCTTCCTTATTCTCTAATTCTCTTTTCTTTAGGTGTGTGTTCACTTTATGATGAATTAGGTTAAAACTACAAACAGGTATAGTTTATATAGAGAGGTGGCAGGAGGGGCCTAATTAGATAAGTGGGCCTACTATGTTAATGGCCTGTAAACATTAACCGTAATCCACTTATTCTATTGCTCTTTATTAAAACCCGAAACATTATAATTAACCGTTATTATCTAAAGTGACGGACATCAGTAATTAGGTCCACATAATAGAGAATTAATTATAATAATTCTTACGGATCTCACATGTGAGAGTAACTAAGTACATACGTGTTTCTCATCAAGTTATATGGTTTGTCAATTCACAGATTGGCTTACAAATAATTCCGTCTCATTATTGTCTTTGTGCTTCTATTTTGTGAAGTTATTTACCAGGGTTGACGATAGCCAGATACCTATTTACTCTAAGCTGGAAAGGCTGTGCCTTGATTATATTTGTGACGATACATGGAAGTATGTGACATTTTGGCTAGCGAACTCACCTCGACTTGAGACTATTGTCTTTAATGAGGTAAACGCTTTTGTGCTTGCGTAGACTGATTCAAAAGCAAACATATTGAATGTGCTTACGAATTGTGAACTTGATTGTCACTTTCTCAGGGCCTTTTCTACGGCACCTTAAAATGTGGCATAATAACGCACGAGTGGGATCCGAGTATGGAACTTGCTCCATTTTCATCTAATGTCAAAGTTATTGAAGTTCGTAGATTTGAAGGCGGAAAATTGGAGCTGCTACTTTTAAAGTATCTACTTAAGAATGCAGGGGCGTTGAAGAGATTGATTCTATACAAATCTAAGTATATGAACACGGAGACGGAATCACGAGTGCTGAAGGAATTGTTAGCGTTACCTAAGGCTTCAACATCCTGTACTATAGAATTGAAATAAATTATTATGCACCACAAGTACTTGATGATGGATATTGAAATCATTTCGCGTAATGCAACTACGCTCGCCTTAATAACCTGTCGCCGCATAAAAGAACTCCGTCTTCAATTTTGATTGTCTCTGTCAATTGTTTACCTTTCTATTTTTTTTTTTTTGGCTTTGTGCTAAACCAAAGATGAACAGTGATTGGAGCGAGTACAAATAAAATCGAGTATTAAAGGAATTATTAATTAATTTTGTAAAAGTCAACGACAGCAATGCATGTTATGCATGTGCCAAGTAACGGAGCATTATGGTATGTATCCTGACTATTCTTCATATAATGCAATCAGTGTTTTGGTCAAACATCATAAGAATGAAGGAGGAAGAGGGATCTCAATCTCAATATTGAAGCCACCTTCTCTACATATGCAGGTAATATATATGTTACGTCCTCTGTCCTGTTTATTTGTTACCTTTATAAGGGTATTTTAATCAAAGCTAAACAAATGATTAGGACGAAAACAACAACATTTTTCATTTTGTTTGTCTTTTTTATTGTTGAATACTGTATTATTCCATCCTCTGGAAGTTTAATTGATCCATTGGGTTGCTTAGCAATAGATTGTGAATTAGTTATTGACTTATTTGTTTAATTACTGTTTCTGGGTATTTTATAAATTCATATTAGAGTTCGGCAAAAGTCTAAAGTTGGTGGAGAGCAACGTTAAGATCCTGTTATTCATTTTGCACAAATTCTTATCTGTGATGGGCACATCCGTCGCAAGTTAAATATTCCCCACATGGGGAGATAAGACAAAAGTAGAGTGCCCCGAGAGTAGCATTTTGTTTTGTCTTATCTACCCATGTGTGTGTTATTTAATCCGTCGTAAGCTTGTGACAGATATACCCGTCACAAGGTAGAATTGCTGTTCATTTTGTGCCTCATTCCTCAAATAAATTTAGAAAATGGGGCCGAATTTCACTTTTGGTAAAACTTAAAAGGGGTTTGATTGTTCCACATGAAACTTATGGAGCCTAATTTTACAATTGAACAAAGTTAAGGGGCTTAATTAACAATTTCGCGGAGTGACAAATTATACCCCCAAATCATTTTGGGATTAAGGCTCTGATGTTGTTGTTGTTGTTCTTGACAAATTATACCCCCTCTGTCCCGAGTAATTGTTTACCAATTGCATTTTTGGGTGTTTCAGTCAATTTTCTAGCTTTCTAATTTAGGAATGTCTTTGATAGGTAACTTGGTCCTCCACACTCAATTTGGTCCATTTGACATTCAGTAATTGATCTACTCCTCTTTCCTATGGTCTTTGTGCCAAAACCATAAATAAACAAATGACTGTGACGAAGAGAGTATCTAGTAAGGGAAAAGGGTGTGACACATGATCTCGACTCTAGTGAAAGGGGTGTTTCGTGTAGAGAATGAGTAATAAACCCTTCATCATCTAGCATTCTCTACTCGTTAATGTACATTACGAGCTTGGTTATCCCTCAATTCAATCTGCATTACATTCCAGGTAGAGTCTTGTAGTGACCATGAGGCAAACGACGAAACTTGGTAAACATGTAGAAGATCCGATAAGTGCGCATTGTTTGGATAGGATCAGCAGTTTACCTGATGAACTTCTCGGTCACATACTTTCTTTTCTGTCAACAAGGGGTGCTGTGAGCACAAGCATTTTATCAACCAGATGGCGATACCTTTTTACATTAACGACTTGTCTTTCTTTTGATGACGGACCATATTTTCGTTATGTGGAAGAAAATGAGAGAGTAGAAGCAACTCGAAGGTTTAGGGATTTTGTTGATAAAACTTTGGAGTTGCACCAAATCTCACTCATCAAGAAATTTAGCCTACTTTGTCGAGACGTGGACCAAGGTGATTCAAATTTGAATCGATGGCTTAGTACTGCGCTACAAAAGGGTGTTCAAGAGCTACACTACGAGCCTCCTCACAGCGTTCATAGTGTGCCTGATGGCTTCTTCTCGTGTGAAACACTTTTGAAATTGAAAATGATAGGTCATGGATACAACAAGTTTAAAATTCCTCTATCGGCCTGGTTGCCAAAACTGAAGATCCTTCATCTGGATCGCATCATGTTCAAAGATTTTGATTCAATGGAAAGATTGTTTTCAAGTAGTGAACTGCTTGATGAATTGACTCTCAAAGCTTGTGACTGTGATAGCGACGGTCATGTTATTTGTCGTAGTGGAATACTCAGAGTTCTTACAATAGAACATTGCTCTTTTTTGTACGGTACATTTGAGATTGACGCCCCTCATCTGGCATATTTGTCTTATAGTTCAAATATTGGTGTGAAAATTGTTCCGTCGTGGAAGTCCTCGGGCTCTTTTATCAAGGCAAGGCTAATTTTCAACTGCACTACATATGATGATGATTTTGACAGTAATGAAGATTCAATCGAGTATGAACGTGAACTTCTAAAAGCCGCTGCCTATAAAGTCACAGAATTACGTTTTGAAATGGACTCAGTACAGGTATATATCCACATATTACCCATTTTATGTATATATAAAGGGTCTATAGATGGACCCATACTGAAATAGCATCGTAGTTAAGGGAAGAGTCCGTTAATTTACTTTATTCCATTGTTATCTGAAACGAGGAAGTAATGAGTCTTCGACTAATTGAAAAAAGTTCACACATTTTTTCATCGGTCATATTACTAGTATTGTTAGCAACTTCATTGTACAGGTTCTTCTTACGCTAGATGACGATGAACAAATGCCTGATTTCAGTAACCTAACAAGATTAGAGCTTGGTAACTTTCCTTATACGGCGTGGGAATATGTGACAAGTTTGCTTGACAGATCTCCTCGACTTGAAACCATCATCTTTGAAACGGTTAGCATGCATCATCCATACTGTGGGGAAGATGATGACTGCTACTGTGACTCATTGTCGCCTTCAGATATACCTCTGGATCCTTTTTCATGCCAGGCCCAACTTATTGAAGTTCATGAGTTTTGCATGCATAAGGGTTCATTGTCACTTACAGGGCATCTTCTTAGAAACGCGAGTGTCCTGAAGAAGCTGATCCTTTATAGATATGACGATGACGATTTGAAGGAACTGTTGATGCTTCCAAGGGCTTCGAAATATTGTACTATTGAATTGAACTAGCCACATCAACCATTGTTTATCTGCAAAACCCAAAGCACCCTTGATCGCCTTACGAAGAGTCTGATCCTCTATAGACATGACGGCGATGACAATTTCGATTTGAAGATCAATCAGGAACTGTTGATGCTTCCAAGGGCTTCAAAAGACTGCTGTCTTGAAATTAAAGCAACACCCTTGAATCCTTGATATGCTAAACTAGTTTTCTTACTAGTGAAATTAACGGGGTGATCTGTTTTTCTCGTTACTATATCCTTGGGGCTTTCTGCATACGTTTAATTTCCGATATGTTAGCTTGTGTAATTCCACATCTCTTGCCGCTGATCCGTATTTCTTTTTTCATGTGTTGTTTGATTTGATTGACACCTTAATACTTTAGTGCTCCTGTTTTGTGCATACAAAAGGTTTCTGAATTGGACCAAATCTCAGCCATTAAGAAGTTTAGTCTAGTTTGTCGAGAGTCGAGACACTTCCTGTAATAATAATGGATTGATAATAGCAGAGTTCAGGTACTTCAGGAGCTTCATTGTGAGGTTGATGCGTCGATGGCCTTTACATCTCGTCATGTATGAAACACCGGTTAGATGTATGATACGTATAAAATCATTCTAATTGTTTTATCGATGATGCACTTTAATTTATGTATATAACATATTAACATCTACTGTACTCCATAACTATTTGACTATAGTTAGATGTATGATACGTATTAAAATGAGTTGAACAGCTAAAAAATTGCGAAAACTCCGAGAAATTAGGCATATAATCCGACAATATTAATTCGATGATATTTTGAAAGTGAAGGAAGAAATGGGGAACATAAGAAAACAAGGAAAGCAAAGACAAAATTGACTAAATAAAATCCGGGTTCATTACTGGTCGCTGCCACGTTCCCAATCGTCAAGGCCTAATAGCTTCCGCAACTTTTCATCCCCTCCCGCTATTCTGAGAGTTTTATACGTGAAAGGACTGTACCGAGGAGGTTGACCGCCTTGAAGAAAGATTGGATGTGGTTGAATGACTGCATCTGATGATGGTATCAGAAAAGTTGCAGTCGAAACACGTAACCCTGTGTCCTTGCACTGAACCCGGTGTTGCACGTTTCTCAGCTCTCCGTTGCTCCATGCCTTAAACAGTACAAGAACAATGTTGATAACATTATATTAGAAATAAGGATTTTCTCACTTCATAAGCCACTGCCTGTAAATAATAACGAGAAATAAAAATTACCAGAGCGGTGTCTCCAAAATTGACAACAAATGTATCCGGTAAGGGGTCAACATCAACGAAAGTGCCAGAACGGTCCATAGCTTGAAGACCTCCGAAACATTCGTCATCTTGAAGTATAGTGAGGAAACAATCATCAGTGTGGAGTTGTACTCCACAAGAGCCGATTGTTTCGGGGGTGGTTGTGTACTTGTTTACCCTCACTTCGAAGCGCCAATCTAAATCTTCAAATGTGTAATTAGTCAAGCCTACGCTTATCGCCAACTTATTCGCCATATCAGTTGCTAACTTGGATGTAGCCTGTGTGTACATTTCTATAATCTCCCTGTAAATTGTTGTGCTCCAAATTTATTAACTTGGACCAATATTAGCCTATGATTATTAATATAAGTTTTTACAAATGCGGCCAATGATATGAGAGACGCTAAGATGATCCATGATTTGATTAATTTTTGAACATTAACTTTTCCTACCATCAAGTAGCATAAAATAAACATGACAATGACAATGTAATGTGATTTTGCAGATTGTTTTAACCAGAATGTCGATCTAAATTCGAGGGAGTAGATTTACCATAAATAAAAATGACCCAGATCTTATTGTTTTTGCCATGTCAATGACACGATTTTAGTAAGGGTTTATAGACTAAAGCGCAATATCAATCTAAAAAAATTAATATTAGCAAAAGGTAATTTTCTTATATTACAAATTAAAAGCTCGGTCTAGAGTTCAACAAAATATAAGTATATGAACATACGACCTATATATATGGTCATATATTATAAAAATATTAGATAGTTCTATCATACACACAAAAAGCATGGGGTTGTTTATAAAACATGTTATAATCAAATTTTCTAATTGAATATACAACGGAAAGAAAATCTTATTTGAGAAAAGCATTATCGAGTAGTTATTGACACACGTCTATATTACAATAATCTTGAATGAAATATTGAAAATTACTATTGTATCTCTTACGAAAGTATAAGTAAATAAAGCGTGAAATTAAACTGATATCAAAGTCAATAAATACCTTTGTTGAGCAGAGAGTTGCAAGTCAGAACAAAATGTGGAAAGAACTTGTGGATTAATATTATGAATTGCAAATGCTTCGTAATTTGGGTTCTTTGCATTAGAAGTTCTATACCCACTTCGCGGAACAACCTCCTTAATCTTTTTCTTAATCTCTATCGGCCGATGAAAAAAGGCTTTGGCCGTCGACTTCCAGTCGGCCATCAGTGTGGTGGATACGCCATGGTTAACTAACCGGAAGCAGCCCCAAGTCCTCGCTACTTCTCTTAAGTTGCCAAGATTCTCGTCTATTGTTTCAAAGTCAATTACTGGAATTTGTCCCTCCATTGTGCAACTTCTTTGTTTTTTTTTTTCTTTCTTTTTTGTCTTAGTGTATAGTTGTATACATGAACAAGTTCAAGGATTGGGTTATATAAGTGTAAGAATTATCTCTCAAGTAAAAAAAGAACAAAATCAACCAAGTTTATTACTAATACTAATGTTGTTATCAATCAATACTATCAATACTACTCCGTATATATTAATTCCAGAAACCAAGGGACTTCAATGCAGTTAAATAAATCTATACAAATTAATTATTCTATACAAATTAATTATACTATATAGTTTTTAATCGCTAGCACTGTGCGATGGACCTGAACAAGGGACTTCAATGCAAATATTATATAGTTTTGCCTTAAGTATAAATTTAGAAAACATCAGAATATGGAGATTTTCCTTAAAATAAATATGCTCCACTTATGGTATTAAATTATTAATTATATTATATATAAAGAAGATGTTAATTTTTTAACATACACGAATATAATATTAGTATGTTATATTTTGGAAACTATTAAAATGTAAATATATAAGTTAGATTTCCAAAAAAAATATAATTTTCCATAATTTCTTTGGTTTGATTTAATGCATATATGTAATATATTTATATAAATATATAAGTCTCTTTAAATTGGATGCCTAAATAGTAAAAATAATTTTCTCAGTAGTGACAGTAGTGAAAAGAATTGTATTAACATATTCTCAATTGTTAGAATTGTATTAGCATTGGATATAGTAATACGTGGGTAATCACTCAGTTGAATAGTCAAAGTACCAATATTAGCAACAAGCGGGAGTAGTGAAAGTAATAGAAGTAATAACAAGAGTAGTGAAATTATCAATACGCATGCGGCTGTAGTAAAAGTAGCAATAATTACGGCGGGGTAGTGAAAGTAACAATATTAGCAACGAGCGGGGTAGTGAAAGTAATAGAAGTAACAACGAGCGGGCGGGGGTAGTGAAAGTAATATAAGTAACAACTGAAGTAGTAAAATTATCAATATTAATGCGGAGGTAGTTAAAGTAGTAATAATTACGGCGGAAGTAGTGAAAGTAACAATAGTAATAACGAATGTAATAAACAACAAAAAAGAGTATATATATGAACATCTAGATAACCAATCGATTTAACTAAAATATTAATAGCGGGAGTAATGATTTTGTCTCATAATTTATTTCATCGTAATTTTAATATATGTCATAGAAAAGTATATTAATGCTAAATTTATGAGTTATGCAACTTTAAATTAGTTTTATTTAATTGAAAATAAATTTTAATGTTAAATAGAGGTAGCCCGGGCGGAGCCGGGCACCCATACTAGTGTAAAGGAAAAGTATCACCAAAATTATTGTAATTTAGATTATGGTTATAGAAAAAAATATTTAGATTGCATGTAATTTAGATTGTATGGTTATAAAAAAAAGAAAAAAATTAGTGTCAAATCTTTTTCAATATCGCATTCGTTCTTTTCATAATAATATTCTCTTGAAATTATCAGTTTAATAAAAATTAATATTGAAAATGAGTTAGCTTAACGTCTTTTTACAGATGTTTATTTTCCTTGGTTTTAATTATAGACATATAATTATTCTTAATTTTTATTATTATTCAGTTTTCTATTCATATCCAAATAAATACACCATTTCCCGTTTACACGTTTGCGAATGCACAAATTGTAACATAAATATCTCCAATTTTACATTATAAAAAAACAACAAAAGTTTGGTATTGTTATTGCACTTACAAATGCGACTCAAATAAGTTCCCACATGCCTATCTTCTCGTTTGTAAATTGCAAGTAAAAGAACTTAATCAACCTGAAATCATATGGATTGTTGTTTATGCAAGGAAAAGTGTCACCAAGATTGTTGTAATTGTGATTGCATCAATCAATGTCATTGCCTAAAAAATATTTAGGCGAACCGAACTGATTAAATATTTAGGCGGACCGAAAACCGGACCTAAAAAATTTAGACTTGAACTGGACTAAACCCGTAGTTGTACCACGGCTTGATCTTGGACCGATATTTTTGATATTGTATTTTTTTAAGCATATGAAAATTATAAACTAATTTTATTAAATCAAATATACGGAGTACTAGTTAAATGAAGTTTCTTTGATATAAATAACCACCAACATTACGTTTATAATATTGCTTACTCCATAAAATAAAATACTTGATTATCTATCTTATAAAAATGGAAAAAATTAATAACAGAACACTTAAATTTTGTTTTATTTGTGCCGAATCATAATTAACCGTTCTTAAACAAGACCGAAAACCAAAATTTCAAAATTAAAGGCCGAGGACAGGACATAAATCAATCAGGTCCGTATTCGGTTCCAGAGCTGTTTATGGATCGTCTAGATGAGGCCGAGGACTAGTTGAGATAAGAGTATTATTTTAGTACTATTTCACTTTATTTTGCTCTAGAGCTGTTTATGGATCGTCTCGTCCATTAAATCCTGCTAATTTCGCCCGCTAAATAAGCGGGTACGAATAAGACATTTTAAGAAAAATACAAAGGCTCAACACATTAGCCCGTCCCAAACCCGCTTATCCATGGCCCAAAATTAAATGTGAGCTCAGCCCATATCCGACTTAAGCCCGCATTTGAACGCCTGTATACGCCCAAAATTAATTTGCTCCCCTCACTTTTGACGATTCCCAGTCCCAAATTACCTTGCTGAGAGGAACACCAAGTAGTTCAATTTAACCTTAATCCCAAGATTTTATTCATTCCGATCAGTAAATAGAGGTAATTTCTTCCTAATATTCACTTTATTTATACACCCTTTTTTTGAATTATGGTCAGTATTGATAAATTTCCATTATTGTTGGTTTTAATTTGGTGCATGTATAATTGGTGGTTTTGATTGTTCATCATTTGAGTATGAACTAATTATACTAGCTCTGATTCTTTGGAAAATGGCTTACTTGCTTTTTGTAAAAGAATTAAGGTTGTGAGTGAAGCCGTGATTTTCCTAACTAAAACATGCTCCCTCCGTCTCAATCAATTGTTTACCTTTCTATTTTAGTGATGCCTTGATAGGCAATTTGACCCTTCATATTTGTCATCTACTTGTAATAATTAACTCCCTCCGTCTTTCCTCGGTCTTTGTGCCAAAACCAAATTTAAATAAATGACCGGAATGGAGGGATCACTCAAAATGGAAACGGGAAATTTTAATAAATAAGCCAAAAATTGGCATTTCCCGAGATTAGGAGGGAGTAGTTTACAAAAGCGCGTTTTCGGGTGCGCCTAAGCCTATGGCTCAGTGAGACACTAGCCTAAACGCCTCGGTGTATCTTAAGTAGGCCTTGCATGCCATGATGCAATTTTCACACTTAATTTTTTGTTTTCTGTACTGGATTTTTACGGTGCTCTTGTCCTTGACACTAGAACTCTTTTGAAATCCGAAATTGGGAAATTGGGTATTGTCAGCAAAAATAGTGCGCCTCAGACCCTCAGTGCCACAGGCAGTCATCGCCTCAGTGCGCCTTGCAGATTTCAAAACTATGAAAATGGGTGGGGAAAGTGTTAATTACCAGGCATCCGCTTAGTATGAATGTATTGTACGTGCAAACTGCATAGTAATCGGTTGATTTTGCATGCACATTTCAGGTAGGGATGAGTTCATCTATAGAACGTGGTAAATATGTCGTTTACAGAAGAAGAGGTTGTTTGGATAGGATCAGCAGTTTACCTGATGAACTGCTTGCTCACGTGCTTTCATTCCTACCAACAAGGTGTTGTTTTTGTATAGGGTGTTTGACAAATCGAACTTGGATAAATTGATGATCGCGTAGTATATCGCTTTCCTTAGAAAGTATTTCTACCCTATTACGCCTCCGGGTTACAAGAAATCTTTCGTAGGATAATACACCAATTCCCTCTTGTTCTTAGGCAAGTAACAAGAGAAAACTTATGAAGTTTTTATGTTGTTTGTTATTCCAAAATCTGAAATTAATTTTGTATATAATATTTTTGTCTAATCTATTTTCTCATGCGTACATGAAAGTATATATACAAAGGCATGCACCCACATGGAAATAATCAGTTTTCCTTGAAAAGGAATCTTTAAAGGATAAGTTTGAAACAAGCAAAATGACGGTTTCATGTATTTAATGCTACACAAACCAATTTCATGCAATCCCCGAGTCAAGGCCCCGATCGGGGACGTAACCTTGCTGCCAAATGAAAAACTTTTGCTAAATAAATAAAAGCTGTAGAAAACAACTCTTACCATCATTCATGCGAGACATATCAAATGACATATCCGTCTTTGGCAAATGATACTTAGCTATATTTTACTATTTTGCATTATAACTTATTCCTAAAAACCGCAAATTTTAAACTCGTTTATATGAGCGTGTACTCCACACTCCCTAACCCATATTGTAACGGTCAAACTTGCTATGATCTTGGTTGAATCCTGATTGCATTCAAATGATATCGTGATTCACTTAAATCACCAACACAAGGAGTGCCGTGAGTACAAGTGTTCTCTCAACTGGATGGCGTCACCTTTTTACATTGTCGACTTCTCTTTCTTTTGATGATACACCATGTTTTGATGGTGGGCCATATGTTCCTCGTTTCGGATGCCTTAAGAACATAGACCCGGTTCAAAAAAGGAGATTTGGGAAGTTTGTTGAAAAGGTTTTGGAATTGCATCAAATTGTACCCATGAAGAAATTTAGTCTAATCTGTCACGGTGACTACGATAAGTCGGATATAAATGCATGGGTTAGTTATGCGGTAAAAAAGGGAGTTCAAGATCTTCATTTTCAAGTTAATGTGCAGGCGGATCGTGAGCCCCCCAATGACATTTTCATGTGTGAAACGCTCATGGGATTGAAAATGATTGGTATTGGGGATTATTTTCTTAAAATTCATTTATCAGCCTGCTTTCCAAGCCTCAAGATCCTTTTTTATCTCGAGGATGTCAGCATCTTTGATAATGATTCAGTGGAAAGATTGTTTTCTGGTTGTGAATTGCTCGAGGAATTGACTCTCGAGAATTGCAATGGTGATACTCGCCGTCATGTTATGATTTCTGCTAGACTACTTAAAATTCTAAGAATAGAAAATTGTTCATTTGGAAAGGGTTTATTTGAGATTGATGCCCCTAATTTGGCACATTTAACCCACAATTTCAACTCTGGTGTAARAATTGTTCCKTCATGGAAAGACTCTTGCTCTCTTGCAAACGCAGAGCTATATTTTTGCTACAGGAAAGCAGATAGTTTCGCTCATGATGCTATCCGGTGTGACTTGGAACTTTTGAAAGCCGCTGCACTTAAAGTCACAGAATTACAATTTTTCTTTTCGTCTCTAGAGGTATATACAGAGTATATGATTTGTCACATTTGTGTTGCTCACCACATTGCTAATATTTTGTTCATTGTACAGCTTTTTCTAACGCTAGTTAAGCCGGAGGAAATGCCTGATTTTCCTAGACTGTCAAGATTGTACTTGTTTAGGTGTCATTATTATACATGGGAATACTTGACAAGGTGGACTTTTTGCTTAATGGGGGGTCAAACCCAAACAAGTTAACAAAGGAGGACGGGTTTGAAACCATTTACCAAAAATGGGTCCACGTCATTAATTCCGCGTTTTTATTTTTTTTTCTGAAATTCGTAATATCTCGCTGTCTGGGACAGCGAGAAACTACAGCGGCAAAAAACTGGAATAGAGCAGAATGCGATTTATATTAGCCATGTACATACCCTGAAACGTTAGCTCAAGAGCAAGCAAAA